>PVJO010028646.1:0-17810 GCA_004026905.1 Hystrix cristata
GGGGGGAAAAGCCAAGATACATCATGTACAAGTACAAAATAACCATGTTGATTATGATCATTATGTATACAATGTACCAATACACGTTCTTGGTAAAAATGAAAAAATTAAGAAAAAACTGCACAGGGAAATTCTAATTAAAGAAACAATGAAGTAGCATCCCCCTCATCATATTGATTAAAAAATAGAGAAATGTTAACTCATGCTAATAAGAGTGCAGGTTAAAGGGCATTCTCATTCTTTGCTACTAGGAGAGGGAATTATTACAATTCTTTTGAGAAACAGGATGATAATATTTACTAAAATTTAAAGTATACATGCTCTTTGACTCTGTTTTTCTACTTTGGGAAATTAACTCTATAATTCTTGTATTAGCAAAACAGTATTTATGGTAGTGTTATTGGTACAAAACAATAACAAAGAAAAAAAACCTGAAACAAGCCAATGTCCATCAATAGGGGAACGATAGAATCCACCATGCATATGAATAATACAGACTATTACTATTAATAACTATTAATGTGGACTATTACTATTAATAGTTATTAGAAAGAATACATTTTTTTAATAACAAGGCATATATATGATACTTTATTTTAGGTGAAAAAACAATTTATAGAGTAACATGTACAGTTTACAATACAAACTCAGGGCTGGGGATTTAGCTGAGTGGTTAGAGTGCTTGCCTAGCAAGCACAAGGCCCTGAGTTCGATCTCCAGCACCAAAAAAAAAAAGAATAAAATACAAACTCAAAAAAAATCCTATATATAAGCTTCCAAGAGCCAAAGCAGAAACAGTTTGAGCAACAAGATAAAGTATTGGATTATAACCCAAAATACAAATAATAAATTCATAAATATCAATGAGTTCATACTAATCACAATAAATAATCAAATATATAAACAAATGAGAGAAGAGAGACAAATTTCCTATGCAGAAGAATTCCAAATGATTTATATAGATACCTTGCCCTCAAGGAAGAGGAAGGTAATTCCCTACTACTTAGGTGGAGGCTCTGTGTGCACATTTCTAAAGAGCACAGTGTGAACAGGTATGGGGAGTAAACAGCACACTGGAAAAACTTGACAAACACTATCAGACTTCAACAGTGATAAATCATTGCTAAGATTTGGATCTTGAATATCTCTCTAAAGGCCCTGTGTTGAAGGCTTGGTCCCCTGCTGGTGACGCCACTGGGCAACAGTGGAACATTTAAGTGGGACTTAGTGGAAGGAAGTAGGTCATTGAGGGTGTGGCCTTGATGGAACCCAGGACCTTCTGGGCTCTTTGTTTCCTGGCTGCCATGAGGTGAACAGATCACCTCTGTCATGTACTTCTGCCATGAAGTACTGCACTACCACAGGCCAAAGCAACAAGGAAAACTGATTATGTACTGAAAACCTTTGAAACCTTGAGCCAAAATAAACCACACTCGTGTGTGTGTGTGTGTGTGTGTGTGTGTGTAACTGGGGATTGAACCCAACGCCTTCACACTGAGCTACATCCCAGGCTTTTTTTTTTTTTTTTTGAGAAAGTTTCTTAGTAAGAAAAGTCTGAGAAATTCACATCCAGGAGGAAACTAAGGAGACATGACAACCAGGTGTAGTATCACACACATGTAACCCTAGCTACTCAGGAGGTTGAGGCCAGCCTCAGCAATTTAGCCAAACCTTGTCTCAAAAATAAAATTTTTATTTATTTATTAATGGTGCTGGGGCTCGAACTCAGAGCCTTGTGCTTGCTAGGCAAGTGCTCTATCACTGAGCTAGATCCCCAACCCTCAAAAATAAAATTTTAAAAAGGGTTGAAGGTGTACTTCAGCGGTAGAGTGCTTTCTCAGCGTGCACAAAGCCCTGGGTTCAATCCCTAGTAGCACAGGTATTAAAAAAAAAAAAACAAAACCAGAGAGAGACACAGAGAGAGACACAGAGAGAGAGAGAGATTCTATGGTCTCTTCTCATGTTGCCCTCATGTGCCAAGTGTACAATCATATGACTATCACATGACCATTTTTTTCCCAAATCTCTCTGCCCCGCCCTCCTCTCTCTGTACTGAGGAATGAACCCAGGGCCTTCACATTGAGCTATATCCCCAGTCTTCCTAGTCTTTTTATTTTTTATTTTGAGACAAGTCTTGCTAAACTGCCAAAACTGGGCTGAAACTTCTGATCTTCCTGTCTCAGCCTCCCAGAGTGCTGGGATTACAGGTGTGTGCCACCATGGCTGGCCAGTTCTTTGCTTCTTATTCATGTAATTGTTAAAAATTATATTTAAACTATTATAATAAAAAACTTTGTGGACAGTTTAGAACATACCTAAAAGACAAAGAAGACAATATAAAACATCCACAGCTTCACTTATTTCCTTTTTTTTCAGGATTTCTTCTATGTCTTCCCCCACTTTTTTTTTTTTTTTTTACCATGGTGGGGATGGAACTCAGGGCTCTGCACATGAGAGGCACGTGCTCTACCACTGAACTATATTCCCAGCCCCTAGGTTTTCTTTCAAAGCACATATGATAGTTTATTTTTAATTTTTTCTTATTACAAAAGTAGTAAGTATTCATTGCACGAAATTTAATAAATATAGGCTCAATATTATATCATGAGCACTTTTTTTTCTTCTTTAACAATCTTTGGTTCATTAGAATCCCCATAGGAAATACTCCTGGAGCTCAGCTCTCACTCAAGCAGATATTTATCAATTACTTACTCTGTCCTAGAATAAGGGAGCAAACCCAACATCGTGCCTGCCCTGGCAAGAATTTACACTCTGGTAGGGGAGACAGAAGAAAAACCAAAGAGCCAGGCATCGCGGTGCAGACCCGTAATCCCAGCACTCAGGAGGCTGAGGCAGGAGGATCACCACAAGGTTGAAGCCAGCCCGAGCTCCATAGTGAGTTCAAAGTGAGCCTGAAGTACATAGTGGGATAATGAGAGCCTGTCTCACAAAACAAAACAGAAAGAAAAAAGTTAAAGAAAAGTAAACATATCTGGGGCTGGGGATTTAGCTCAGTCATTAGAGTGCTTGCCTTGCAAGCACAAGGCCCTGAGTTCAATCTCCAGCACCACAAAAAAAAAAAAAAGAAAAGAAAAGTAAACATATCATCACAATTTGGAGAAAGCATTAAGAAGAGCATAGTGATTAAAAACACTGTGGGGCTATCAGTGAGGGTGGTTAGTGGGACCTCTGCAAAGACATGATTTTTAAGCTAAGACCTGAAGGGTAAGAGAGGATCATTATCAAGGAGAGACTGAGGTAGGCTTAGAGCTGGCAGGGAAATTATCTGATAGACATAACTGAAACCTGGTGAGATAATGGGGTCTAATCCAAAACCAGAGGTATCACTGAAGTCAAAATATGACTCCTACCTCCCAGTCCAAAGCACTGTGCTCGTACATGCTGCCTGGTAGCTGGGGCTCCACCAGGGAGCAGAGGGACAGTCATGGTTGTCATCAGGTGTGTGACTTATGTAGTCACACAAGGTCCCTAACTCAGAAGGTCTCCACACTTGGAGCTTAATGCTCCCCTGTCACTGTCATGAAATCCTTAATTGTATCTTTGAACTGGTGCTACAGTTTGGATGTTGAATGCCCCTTAAATGTCTGTGCATTAGAGGCTTGGCCCCAGGGATGGCACTTTTGGGAAAAGGTGAGACCTTTTGGGAGATCCCAAGGTCACTGGAGGGGTGCCCTTGAGGAGACCGGGGGACCCTACTGTTTTCCTCTTCCTATTGGTTTCCTGGCTCATGATGTAAGTGATTTGCTCTACCATGTGCTCCTGCCATTATGTGCCACCCTCCCTGGAGGCCCAGAGCAATGCACCACCTGATCTGGAACCTCGTGAGCCATGAGCCAAAATAAGTCTTTTCTCTTTTGAAGTTAGTTATCTCAGGCATTTTAGTACAGCAATGGAAAGCTGTTTAATACAATTGATGTTTTGTAAGTGAAGCCCCATGAGACAAGGGTGCACAGGTGATAATCACAACATTGGCATGTGCTCTGGTTGCTTGCTGCTTTGTTCCCATGTGGCCTGCTTAGTGCCCCATGAGCACGGAACTCCAGAATGCATGAAATCCAGAGTAAGTACTATGTAAGTAGGTGCGATGATTTGAATATGTGCATGTTCTTCCAAAATTCATATGTTGGAACTTGAGTCCCAAGGCAATGATATTAAAAAAACAAAAACAAAAACAAAAACAAAAAAATGGATGTACCAAGGTAATGATATTAAAAGATGGGGGGCTATTGGGACATGATTAAGTCACCAAGGTTCCTTATGACTGGATCAGTATTCTGTAAAGAGGCTGAAAGCCGGGCACAGCGGTGCTGCTTGCCTGTTTTGGCTACTTGGAAGGCTGAGGCAGGGAAATTATTGGACCGCAGGAGTTCTAGGAAGCAGACAGACGGCCTTCACGGTACACCACATCTGCTGGCACCTTGATTTTAGACTTCCTAGCCTCCAGAACTATGAGAAATAAATTTCTTCTCTCTATAAATCACCAAGTCTCTGGTATTTTTTTTACAGTAACATGAATGGACTAAGTGAGTTACTTTAAGAATGAATAAGTGGGGGCATTGACAAGCTCAGAGGCTGGGGCCTCCATCTGAAGTTCGTACTTCAGAAAGAAAGTAGCGAGCTTCTAGGAAACACAAATGACCAAGGAACCCCATCATATTTGTTTTAATTCATGTACCTTCTCTGTACTAGCTAACCGCTTATACTGAAAATGACAACAGAAGGAAAGGAAAAAAGTTGGGTAACCCATCATTCCTTTTCTTTTCTTTCTTTCTTTCTTTCTTTTTTTTTTTTTTTGTGCCATGGATCGAACTGAGGGCTTTGTGCTTGCTAGGCAAGCACTCTAACCACCAAGCTAAATCCCCAGCCCATTCCTTTTCTTTTCAGTCCTTCCTTACTCATCAGTAAGCCCAAAGTACAGAGAGTGGGTACAGAATGTGCATATATCAAGAAATGAAGTCGTGTATGGTGGTAACATGCCTGTAATCCCAGCACTCTGGGAAGTTGAGGCAAGAGGATTGCAAGGTCAAGCCCAGCCTGGGCAACTGAATGACTTAGCAAGACTCTGTCTCAAAATAAAATATAAATAAGGGGTTGGAGATGTGACTCTTACCTCCCAGCTCAGTGGGAAGGCACTGGCTTTAATCCCTAGTACTAAAGAGAGAAAGAGAGAGAGAGAGAGAGAGAGAGAGAGAGAGAAATGAAATTAGGTGTATTAGGTGTATGGGGGCACAGCTCAGTGATAAAGTGTTGGCTTAAAATGGGCAAGTCCTTGGGTTTCCCAGAATCATTAAAAAGAAGAAGAAAAAGAAAGGAAGAAGGAAATAAATGAAAAAAGAGTTGTTTTATAAAGTATTCCCAGTGCTGTAGCAAAACAAAGTACATATGCATGTATATGCTACCAAATATAAACTGTGTAAATTGCCAGGTAGGGTGGCACATGTCCGTAATCCCAGCATCCAGGAGGCTGAGGCAGGAAGATTGCTGTGAGTTCAAGGCCAGCCTGGGTAACACAGTGAGTTCAAGGACAGTCTGAACTATATAGAGACCCTGTCTCAAAACACACACACATTGCCTTGCAAGCACAAGGCCCTGAGTTTGATCCCCAGCACCAAAACAAACAAACAAACAAACACACACACACACAAATTGTGTAAATTTACTGATTCCACATATGAGTTAAATTCTTTTATATTTGTATTTAAAATTACTGTGTGTGTGTGGTAAAATTTATGCTAATAATTTTTTTTTTTTTTGAGACAGGGTCTTACTATGTAGTTCGGGCTGGCCTCGAATCTGTGACAATTCTCCTGACTCAGCTTCCCAAGTGCTGAGATTACAGGCGTGTGCCACCATGCCCAGCTATGCTAATAATTAAATTTTTTTTTCCTAAATCATATTAGCATTAAATAGCAAATTTAAAATGTCAGCTGGGGAAATAGCTGAGCACTTGCCTAGCATGAGTGAGCCGTGGGTTCTATCCTCAGTACTTAAAAAAATAAGGCCAAGTCCAGGGAGAAACCTGAGAAAAAAGGAAAAATTCGTATATGTTATCCTCAGCAGTATTTTTCCTCCTGCCTTTTATACAAGGGGCCTTGAATTTAATTTTACACTGGGTCCCACAAATTATATAGCCTGCCCTAGGCACAACCAAAAGAGAAATCTTAGGATCTCTGCTTCTAAATGAGAAAAAAAATGCAGCTGAGTCAGAAAGAATGTTCATTTCACTTTTAGTAGAAGACAATATTAAATAGCAATGGATAAAAACTGATGCCCAACTTTTTTAATGTGCCTTTGTCCATTCTGGTTTTGGGTTTTAAAAATCAAGAGAGAAAGGGTGTGGTGTAGCTCAGTGGAAGAATGCATACTTAGCATGTACAAGGTGCTGGGTTCCATCTCCAGCACAAAATAAAACAAAACAGCATAAGATAAACATAAGCTCTCTGTAGTTAATTCAGTTAAGCCCTAATGAAGCAATAAGTGAAAAATTCCTTTTGCTGCTCTGTAATAGACCCTATTCTTCCCAAAAGCAACAGCAGCTAGTCTATGGTTCTGTGGCCTTTTCTAGGGAGGCAATAATTGTGGCTCAGAGAAGGGAAGTGAACTGGGCCATTTAGTGGCCCGCCAGTAATGGAAGGAGTGGGACTTGCACCGGATGGACTAGGACTGCCTCCCGCTTCTAGTGTGTTCCCTCCATCTTTGGCAGAACCATTAAATAACAGGGTGTGCATTCCAAGTGGGTCTGGTCCAGATTACACTTAGGAATGTCAGGCCTCTTGGGTAACCATAACCTTAACCCTAACCCTGGGGGCAACGGCAGGCACTGGGAGACAGGAGTGACCAGTAGGAGCCTTGAGCTAGTCAGGCCACCAGTTCTTTTAACAGTGATCTGTGATATTTACTTCTGTGGTATCCAGGGATGGAATCCAGGTCCTCAAATATGCTAGGATAATGCTATGCCAGTAAGCCATGTCCCTAGCCCTGTGACTCCTGAGCATAATGACAGGGGACTTGCTATAAAATCTTTCTCTCTCTCTTTTTTTTTTTTTTTGGTGCTGGGGATCGAACTAAGGGCCTTGTGCTTGCTAGGCAAACACTCTAACCACTGAGCTAAATCCCCAGCCCAACAGGGGACTTGCTGAGAGCTCAGAATTTCCCATTTCTGGGAAAGTCAGCTTTATTCCTGTTTTGTTTGTAAGTGTGATTTTCTTGATTTCTTTTTTGGATAGTTTGGTATTAGTACATAGAAACATTACTTTTTTTGTGAGGGGTTGCTGGCGCTGTAACTCAGGGCCTTGTGCTCATGAGGTGAGCTCTTTGTATATTGATTTTGTATGCTACAAATTGATTGACTTTGTTTAGTTCTAATAGTTTTTGTTTTGTGTGGACTCTTTAGGGTTTTCTAAATACAAGATCATATCATCTGAAGGGAAAAAAGAAAGAAAGAAAGAAAGAAAGAAAGAAAGAAAGAAAGAAAGGAAGAAAGGAAGAAAGAAAGAAAGAAAGAAAAGGAAAGGAGGTTGGGGATTTAGCTCAAATGGTAGAGCACTTGCCTAGCAAGCACTAAGGCCCTGAGTTCGATTGCCAGTGCCCCCCCGCAGAAAAAGAGAGGGAGAGAGAGGGAGAGAGAGGGAGAGAGAGGGAGAGAGAGGGAGAGAGGGAGAGAGAGGAAGAGAGAGGGAGAAAGAATGAAAACAATGCCAGACCTCTAAAGCTGAGTGGGGAATCTCAACCATATATTAATTTCACCACGATCAATGGCCTGTATAATATTTTTTTTGTAAAAACTGATGATTCCAAGCAAAGAGATTATAAATATAGGATAACCAAATTCAGCTTCTCCCTCTCTACCATCGTAGCACACTTTTTTTTTTTTTCCTGGTGCTGGGGATCAAACTCAGGGCCTTGTACACTTCTGACACCAGATATGGGGGAGGCCAGGGGGGCTTCTCCCACACATCAGTCCTCTTTTCTAGAGTGGGCATCAGCTGGATGTCTTCTGTTTCAGTTCTGATATTATCTTCCTGGAGAGTGTCAGAGCCCACAGGCTGAGGGCTCCATCCCAGAAGCCTCTCCCCCACATTAGATAATGTTTTGCCTGTACCTCTGACTGGCCAGCTACAAACTGGAGTTCTCACAAACTCCCTTTGGGTTCACATAATTGCTCAAATGGTTCACAGAACTCAGGGAAATACTTTGCTTACATTTACTGAGTTTTCTTTTAATTTTATTTTATTTTGTACTAGAGATTGAGCCCAGGGCTTCACAATGAGCTACATCTCCAGCCCTTTTTTATTTTTATTTTTAGACAGGGTCTCACTAAGTCTCTGAGTTGCCCAGGCTGGGCTCAAACTTGAAATCTTCCTGCCTCAACTTCCCAAAGCACCATTTAGTAGTTTATTATAAAGGATATTAGAAGGGATACAGTTGAAGACTAAGCAAATGGGAAGGGGAGATGAGCTTCGATGCCCTCTCTGGGCCTGCCACCCTGCAGGAACCTCCTGTGTTCAGCTCTCAGATGCTCCCCAAGTCCTTCCTTTTTTGGGTTTGCATGATTGATTAAATCACTGACCGCTGGGGATCAGTTTAACCTTCAGCGTCTCTTGAGTCCTAATCTTTTACTCCCACCTTGGTCTTTCCAGTGATCATCTAGAAGCTAATCGGCTGCTACCAACCATAGGTCGACTCATTAGCATACAAAGAGATACTATTACTTTGAGGATTACACGAATTTTATGAATCGTAGGCCAGGAAACAGTAGAAAGACCAAAAACAATCATCCTTCAATATCCTAAAAGGATTATTTCTAGGACTTTCTGGATAATATCAAAACCTGTGGATAAACTGGGAGTGGTGGTGCCCGTCTATGATCCCAGCACTCAGGAGGCTGAGGCAGGAGTATCACCAAGAGTTCAAGGCCAACCTGGGGTCTATAGTGAGTTTAAGGCCAATTTGAACTACTTAGTGAGACCCTGTCTCAAAAAACCCACCAAGCAACCAACAAATAAACAAACCAAAAAAACCTGTGGATACCCTAGTTCCTTATAGAAAATGGTATATATAACCTACATATGTCCTCAAATAGATTTTTTTTATTTGAGACAGGGTCTTATTAAGTAGCTCACATTGGCCTTGAACTTGCAATTCTCCTGCCTCAGCCTCCCATGTCATTGGGATTATAAGTATGTGCCACCATGCCCTTTACCTGTATCCTGTATTAGGTATTAAGTAGTCTAGAGACAATTAAAAGTACGAATGAAGCCATCTAACATTGTTTGCCTTTTCCAGTTTCATTCAGCAAGCAATTGTCAATAGCAAGACATCTCAAATTTTACCATACTTTTATGTAACCATGTAATACCAAAACAGCATTAAGTGGAGTAGCATTAAGTGGGGTCTTACTGTATATGTGAGCCAGGCACAATAGTACACACCTGTAATCCCAGCACTCAGGAGCCTGAGACAGGAGGATTACAAGTTTGAGACCAGCCTAGGATATTTAGAGAGAGCCTACCTCAAAAAAATAAAAAAGAAAAAAGAAAAAAAAAGAGGAGGAGGAGGAGGAGGAGGAGAAAAGGATTGGGGCTTTTTCATCTCGGTGTTCTCTGGGTCTGTCCCCACCACTATACTGAAAACAAAAAAGTGCATGTTATGTAAATAGCTGTTAAAAGTCGGGGACTGGGGATTTGGCTCAGTAGTTAGAGTGCTTGATTTGCAAGCACAAGGCCCTGAGTTCAATCCCCAGCACCAAAAAAAAAAAAGAAAAGAAAAAGAAAAAAGTCTGTACATGGTCACTACATGTGCAGATTTTTTGCAAATATTTTTATACAGTCAGTTGAATTTATGGATGCGAAAGAGGTGGCTACAAAGGGCTGACTGTGTATGTTTTAGAATTTACATAGATTAAGTATAGTATTAGTTCCTGCAATCCTAACTCTCAGATGAATTAATGCAATTTAATGTCTCCTAATGTAGTCAGATGGAAATTCCATAGCAGGTTGTATTAGAGATAACAGACTTTTAAGTGAACTTGACTGATAAAAAGAATATTGGGGATTGTGCGTTTTATATGTTTTTGGGTCTGTTAGTCTGGCTATTAGTCTGTGTTTATGATAATTAACTTGATAAAGATTTAAAAATAAATCTGATGCTGGCAAAAAAAATGTGTTAGGTACATGTACTAACTCCCCACAATAAATGTAATCATTATGCATTGCAAACATACAGTAATAAAAATTTAAAAAAAGAAAATTAATAAAAACCAATGTTGGGGGCTGGGGATTTAGCTCAGCGGTTAGAGTGCCTTGCCTTGCAGAAGGCCCTGAGTTCAATCCCTGGCACCAAAAAAAAGAAAAAAAATCAATGTTGGGAAAGGAGGCAGAATCTACAAGGCAGAGAGTACACTGGATACTGGATCATCTTTGGATTTCCCAGGCCTGGCACAGAGTCTCAGCTAGATTTAATTATCAGTCTGTGCAAAGATTTGAATAGTCATGTCCTTATAAAGAAAAGATGTTCCAGTCTTTCTAGGACTTTAGTGGAAGACAGCAAAGCTAGCCCTTCATTTACGAAGATGCTTTCAAGCTTAGCAGCTGCGGCATGATGTGATTGCATTAGGAAGAGCCCTTACCTTGTGAGGTGTCTGTATAATTCATAACGATCCACCTTTTCTGAGATCTCCTAGAGGGCAGGCCTCTAACCAGAGAAAATCATGTTGTCATCATAGAGAGAAACTCTAGGTTCCTTCATAGGTCCTATTTTACTTAGGAAGCTTAAATTAACTTTTGCAATGGGATCCTCCACAGAGACAGGATCAATAGGAGAGGGATAGATGATAGATAGATAGATGATCAATGATAGATAGATATATGATAGAAAGACAGATTGAAAGACAGATAGGAGACTTATTAGGGGAACTGGCTCACATGGTTAAAGAAGTTGAGAAGTCCCACGAAAGGCCATCAAAACCCTAGGATGCCAGTAGCATGGCTCAGTCCAAGTTCAAGGGCCTCAAAACTAGGGAAGCAGATGCAGTAACAATCACAAATAACAGCAAAATCTCTGCCAAAGACAAGCATTTACAATGTGTATAACAACATTCTCGCTAGTCTGTGGGAATGCCTTAGGCTCTAGGATATTAAGCAAATTCACAGAACACAAACCTAGAAGTGGGTTCAGACCTTCTTGTTTTACAAGCTGATGTTCTTCCTATTTCCTGCATCTCCATTGCTAGAAATGGCTTTTCAGAAACAAGTGAGAACCCAAATCCTGAGGAGGAGGGTTTAGTCCATTGTTTTGACTTTCCAGTTTCTTTACACGAATCTGGTAATATCAGGTCTGTAGATGGAAACTGCAGAGTCAGCCAAGGGAGGATCCTAAGGTGGCTTGGCAGTGTTTTTTTGGCAGGCTGCTGGAGACCCAAACCAAAGCCTGATGTATGCTAAGCACACACTACCACTGAGATGCACCTCCAGCCCTGACGGGCAATAGTTTTTCTAAACATGGAGTGTGGATTGTAAACCTCTGCTTGTATCTCCACCTACCTTTCACTCCAGCCTGGGCCAGAAGTGAATGACCATAAAGTAGCTTGAACTAATATCTCCAATTCCTGAGCTGGAATACACTTGAGACACATTTAGCTAAAAATTCTTATTTTAAAGTCTGGTTTTGGGGGCTAGGGATTTAGCTCAGTGGTTAGAGTGCTTGTCTACCAAGTGCAAGGCCCTGAGTTCGATCCCTGGCACCAAAAACAAACAAACAAAAGTCTGGTTTTTGGTCTGGGAGTGTAGCTTAATAGTGAAGTGCTGCCTACCATATGTAAGATCCTGGGTTCAATCCCCAGCAGCACAAAATATACAAACAAAAACTAAGTTGTGAACTTAGTTTTGGACTTTCTGTTGTTTTAAACTCTTCTCACACCAAATCTATTTACACCCTAACCCCACGTAAAAGCACTCATTCCATAATCTGTCTTCCACTTCTAGTCTAAGACATGACATCAGATGATCATTCAAAAGTCGTCTGCTATGTTTAGCCTGGAAATGTGGCACACAACTGTAATTCTAGCACTCTGGCAGGCTGAGGCAGGATGATGACAAGTTCAAGCCTAGCCTAGGCAACTTAGTGTGACTTAGCAAGACACTGACCTCCCAATGCCTCCCCTCCCCCCAAAAAAGTAAAAAGAGCTGAGGACGTAGCTCAGTGTGAAGGATCTGTACAAGGGAGAGAGAGAGTGAGAGACAGAGAGAGGGAAATGGTCCCTGCCACTGAAGCCTCTGTCTAGCGAAGAAGAAAATTTAAGTGGTAATTATTACCTTGAGAAGTAGTGGAGTTGGGGGTGTTGTGAAAGGGGAAAGGTATCAGGCAAATATTAACAGAAGGACTTAACTATTCAGGGTAGCCTCTTGGAGGAAGTGCATTTAACCAGGGACCAATTAATACGTTGGAAAAAAATTAATACGTTGGAGATGGTTTTGTTTTTATAGGCTTTTTAAAAAATTCCTCATGACTAGAGAATTGAACCTAGGGTCTTGGGCATGCAGTGCAAGTGGTGTACATCCTTAGCCCCATTTTTTATTTTTTGTTTTATTTTTTTTGGTACTGGGGATCAAACTCAGGGCCTCATACTTGCTAGGCAAGCACTCTAATCACTGAGCTAAATCCCCAGCCCCTCATTTTTTATTTTTTATTTTAAGACAGGGTCTTGCTAAGTCACTAAATTGCCCAGGCTGGGCTCTTACTTATGATTCTCATGCCTTGGCCTCTCAAATTAGTGAGATTATAGGCATGTGTTACCTTGCTCAGCTTCATAGATCATTTGTGTTTCCTCCTTTGTGAGTTGAGATTCCTTGCTTGTGTCCTTTGCCCATTTTTTCTCTTATGGTATTCTTTTTAAAAATTGAGATTAAAAAAATTGAGATTTGGGGCTGGGGATTTAGCTTAGGGATTAGAGTGCCTGCCTAGCAAGCTTAAGGCCCTGAGTTCGATCCCCAGCACCAAAAAAAAAAAAAAAAAAAAAAAAAAAAGTGAATAGGGTGGTTTCTTGTTGCCTGGCAGAAACTAGGGCACCTCATTCCTGAGCTTCCCTCTGTCACCTGCTCCCATTAGATTCCCAGCTAAGTCTGGGAGTCTGGGTGTTTGGGGCACGCTCAGAGCAGGCAGGGGTCCTCCCGCACAGCCCTGCCCTGCCACACACATGGGGCTTCCCTTCCTCATCTGGCCAATTCTCAATTTCTTTACCTGGAAAATGGGAATCATCCAAGTAGGTACCTCATAGAGTTGTATCACAGGGTAAACCAAGAAGCACTCTCAGCCCTGTGGCTGCCACTGTTAGTACTCAGTAATATTTGCTATTGTCATCCTTGTCCTCGCTTTTGGGGAACACTCAAATGTGTCTGGAAGAAACTATATTTTTGGGAGACATGATTATGAAGCAGTATATAAAATGGGACCCAATAATGTTGCAAAAAGAATCAGCAGAAGCTGCTGCTGCCAGGTACAATGGCACGTGTCTGTAATCCCAGCTATTCAGAAGTCCAAGGGAGGAAGAGTATAAGTTCAAGGACAGCCTGGACAATTTAGAGAGATGCGTTTCTTATTTTAAAAAATGAAAGAAATAGCTGGGTGTGGTGTGCACCACCACACCTGGCTTATTTTTCTTCTTGGTGCTTTTGTATATTTTCTACATTTTCTGCAATGTATGTATCACTTCTGGAATCAGGAAAAAAAATACACTGTGAGAGTCAAGACCATTTGGCTCTGGGCTCTTGAAGAGGGTGGTCCAGGTTAGAGGATTTGAGCAGGGTCCAAAAGGATGGGAGAATTCGAGCCGGGGAGAGGAGCCACGAGACGATGGCTTTATTGTTTCCTTGTTGTCTATCTCCTCCTTGAGACTTCAGGGTCCTTGAGGGTAGGGTCTGTGGTCTGGCTGGTTCACTGCTATATCCCTTGCACGAGGCGGGTGCTGGTGCTTAGTAGGTGCTCAATCAATATCAACCTAGCGGATGAATGAATGACCTTGACAGCTCCACTTAGCCAGGGAGACGAGGATGCTCTCAGTTCACTATCCAGCTGGTGTTCAGCCAAAGCTGAGGTGCATGGTTTCCATGGTAACAGAAGAAGGTCCAACAGGCCAGCAGCAGGAGGCAGATGTGAAGATTGTAAGCTCTGCATTTTTTCAAGGTGTGAACTAGAAATTGGAGACATGGTGCTAAGCTCCTTCACCAGAAGTTGAGGGAGAAAGAGCTTCCCAAGTATGGTTAGCCTCGTTTTTCACTGAAGACGTTTGTCAAGTCAATCAGTGAATGCTCAGGTAGGTAGTCCAGGTCTTTATAGGGTTTGCAGGATGGAAGTTGTGGGTGGTTCAAAGGCCAGAAAGCCAGGACAGTTTGGTTTTAGTCCAGACCCTGATGTGTGACCTTGGACAAACCTTTTAAGTTCTCTGGCCTAAGCATCTTATTCCTAACAGGGGAGGTTTGAACAGCTCTGAAATTACTTATAAAAAGAACTGCATGGTAGAAATGTAAATGGTATAGCCACAGTAGCATTATTTATAGTAACCAAAGACCATTAATAGATGAACAGATGAAGCTGGTATGTCCATACAATGGAATATTGCTCAGCCATAAAAAGGAATGAAGTACTGATACATTCACAATGCAGATGAACCTCAAAAACACTGTATTAAAAGAAGCTAGATCCAAAAGGCACACATATAACTCCATTTATATAAAATATGCAGAATAGGTAAACCCTAGAGACAGAATGCAGATTGGTGGTTGCCATGGGGTGGTGGGTAAGGGGAATAAGGAGGAACTTTTTCTTTTTGGCTGTGCAGAGGATTGAATCAAAGGTCTCTCGCATATTAGGCAAGGCTACCACTGGCCTACACTCTAGCCCAAGGAGTCACTTTTTTTTTTTTGGTTTTTTGAGACAGGGTCACTCTATGTAGTTCAGGCTGGCCTTGAACTCACTATGTAGCCCAGGCTGGTGTTGAATTTTTTGGCAATCCTCCTGCCTCAGCCTCCTGAGTGCTGGGATTACAGGCATGTGCCACCACGCCCAGCTAGAAGTGACTTTTTAATGGGTATAGTTTTGAGATGATGAAAATGTTTTGCGACTTGATAGAAGTGGTTGTAGCACAACATAAGGAAAATAATAAGTGTTAGTGAATTACAAACTTTTTTTTTGGTGCCAGGGATTAAACGCAGGGCTTTGTGCTTGCAAGGCAAGCACTCTAACCACTGAGGTAAATCCCCAGCCCCACAAACTTTAAAATTGTTTACTTTGCCAGGCATGGTGGCACATGTCTGTAATCCCAGCACTCAGGAGGCTGGGGCAGGAGGATCGCTACGAGTTCGAGGCCAGCCTGGGCTACATAGTGAGCTCATGGCTGGCCTGCACTACATAGTAAGACCCTGTCTCAAAACAAAAACAAAAACAAAAAACAAACAAAAAAGGAGGGCTGGGGATTTAGCTCAGTGGTTAGAGGCTTACCTTGTAAGCACAAGGCCCTGAGTTCGATCCCTACCACCAAAAAAGAAAAAAGTTAATTTTGTTATGTGAATTTCACCTCAATTTAAAAAAAAAAAAAAAAGACGTTTACCCAGTGAGCACATTGTGCCACCTGAAATTACAGAATGGATTCCTGGGATCCCAAGAGATGGTCAAGACAGGGTAATGAATGAGGTGGACATAATTACTGTCTGGCCCCTGAACAATTATATTGCCCAGGGCCCCTGAACAATTATATTGCCCAGGTGACATGCAGGAAAAAGTGCTGGGCTGGGAGCAGCATAGTGTGCACGTGCGTGTGTGTTGCCAAAATTGAACCTGAGGTCCCGTGTATGCCAGGCAAGCACTCTATCACTGATCTAAACCTTCACCCCTGAGCTAGGATCAGAACTGGCATCTGGACTTGTCTCTGGCCGCTTCCCCTAAATGGAACCCTGGGCCACTCAGGGTCCTCGAGCCTCAGGCTTCTTGGGTGCCAATGCGTCTTCCCTGTTTTCATCAGAGCACCGTGGATGAGGACCCTGACAGCATCCTATGACTGCATCTTTCCAGGGCGAGTCACTCCTCTACAATGCAGCTAGTGAGGGCACCCTGTTTTGTAAGCATGGCAGACCGAGAGCCAGAGCCTGGTTCATGTGAGACACTGATGAGGTTGAGAAGCCACTGATGAGGAAAGGGCTCAGTCAGGTCCCTTACAATCCTGGTTCCACCACTGTGTGGCCTTGAGCAAGCCACGCACTTCCCTTGGTTTCTCCAGTGGTAAATGATAAAATCCACTCCTACCTCGCAGTGAGGATTGACATTCGATGGACAGTGGACATTCAATCATCGCATCCCTGTCACCTCTTTGTGGCTGCTCCTGGCAGCACTCTGGGGGAAAAAAATTACCAGGTCCCAGAATTTGTGGCTGAGAGGTTAAGGCAGTAGCCGCAGCAAAGTGTTTGGGTGTAAGAGCATTCATGTTCAGCCTCCAGGTTCAGGAACATTCCTTAAACCTCACTCTCACCAAAAGGAGTTCGGCATATCCTTTGTGCAGACAAGATCTTCAAATCCTCACCACCTCAGGAGACAGGTGCTGCAGTCCCTGGTGTACGGGTTAGGAAATTTAACTGAGGGTCAGAGGAGTCAATCAACTGGCATCAGGACACACAAGCAGAGGGCGCAGGTCTAAAATTTGAACTCCGGTCCTCCCGCGGCGCCACGCCCAGAAGCCCCAGGGTGCGCGTGGCTGGGCGTGAGCTAAGCGCGCGGCGGTGGGAATCCCGAGCTGAGTTGGAAGCCGGGCCCGTTCATTTGCATGCTAATACCCAGAATGCTTTTCCCCACACACCGCTTCTTTTAATGGAAGCGCTCAGTTTGGAACCGTGGAAAGTTTGGAACACATACTTTGCTCCCTCTTTACAACTGTGGGAACTTCCCGCCTGAACATGCGACGCATGCAATCCCAGGCTCGGAGCTGCGAGGCTCAGCGGAGGCCGCCAGCGCTTCCCGGGCAGACGAACCTCGGTGTCCAACCTTCGCGCGGTAGCACGAAGGGGACAAAGCGCCCAGGCCTGGTGGCGGGCCCCATGGCCAGAGCGCTTGGAGTCTCTCAGAGCTGGGTGCGCAGAGGATACACGGAGCTTGTAGAGGGCCGAGGGCGCTCCCCGAGTCCTCCAGTACCCCCACTTCCCTGGAGACTTCTGGGATGCGCTGGGGGGGGAGGGTCCTCCTCGGGTCCTTCGCCCTCATGGGGTCGTTTCCCTGAGCTGGTGACTTCCCATTCCCCGGGGCACAAAGCTTGAGGAGCGATGGTTTGGGGAAGAGGCTGGTCGCTGCCCTCATCTTCCCGGCTCTCCCGGGTGCGCAACCCATTCACTTCGGTTACTGCATGGGGTGCAGAAGCAGCTACGGAGGTCTGGTCTGCCCCCGGGCAAGACCCTGGGCCCTCCCAGGGGTTAGAAGCAGGGAGGCGATCGCAGGCGACTACTGGATATTTCGCCCATCAAAACAGGGATACGAAGGGTATCGACGCCCGACCGACCGGAGGCTGCGTACAGCATACTGGGGGGCCTGGATCTGCACCCTTGCACCCCCACCCGGTTCGCTCGCCGCCGCTCTCCGCGGGCAGGGGAGGGGCAGCGGGAGCTGCTTTGCTGGCTCGGCGCTACGTTCGCATTGGTCCGGGGAGGGGGGGGCTGAGACTGCAGCCCCCGGACCCGCGGGCGGGGTGGGGAGGCGGGGGCCGGACGGCGGCTCAGGCTGCGCTAGCATTGGCGGAGCAGGGGAATGGGGAGGGG
>PVJO010028647.1:0-17835 GCA_004026905.1 Hystrix cristata
GGAAAATGATAAATGAACGTGCTGTAAATAGGGAGGGAGGGTGCAGAGGGGAGGGGGGGAGAGGGGGGAGAACCAAGATACATCATTTATAGGTACAGAATTAATGTAATGAATGTGACCATTGTATGTAGAATGTACCAATACATGTTCTTGGTTTAAAATAAAATAAAATAAAACAACAAACAAACAAACAAACAAAAAAACCAAAACGTTGTAGGTGGTTTTGACACCAAGTCATCTCATATGAGAAAAGATGTGATCTTGGAAATTTTAACATATTTAAAATGTCACCTGTGCTAAAACATGCATTTAGCATAGTAGAGTTCACATGATGTGTATACTATAATGTATCAAAATCAACACTTGGGACTCTAGGATGGCACAGGTCATGGCCAGAGTGATGTAATGGGAGCTTCTGTGAGACAACACATCAAAGACGTGGTTGGGCTGCATAAAATTTTTTTCTGCTGGGTTTGTATTTGTTGGTCTTGGGTGCCATGCTACTTTCTAGTTCAGGATATAAGAAAGCCACACCATGACAAAGGAATTTATAGATAGTCCTCAGAGGAAAGAATTAGGAAAGATGTAGAATGAAGAAATTTAAAATTAGAAGACTTAAATAAAGGAAAAGGAATTCTGAGTTTCATACATTTCTGGGGAAGAGTGCCTTTCTGCCAATTCAGGCAAAAATGTCTGTACTGAGTTTATATGACCAGCCCAATTAACAAATGGACAAAATTGGAATTTGATAACCACTCTCTACAGTTTGCTATTCTTATACCATACTTAAATTATAACACATAATATATTTTACACATATGCACATTAATACAGCATATACTATATTCATAAATCTGTGTTCCAATTCAGAATGGAAAATAATCCATATAAAAAAGTACTATGCTAATAAAGCAATGCATATGTTACAGTTTATGCCTAGATGCCCCCCCAAAGCCTCGTGTAGCCATAGGTAGGGCTTTTTCAGAGGGGGCTGAATCTTGAATGTGTGATGCTGGGATTAATGGTGTGTGATTACTAAATCAATCCACTGGTTGGCTTGGCACTGCCCTAATTCTGGCAGCCTGGATAAGATATAAGGGGCAGAAAGAAGCTGCTTAGGTCCCTTGCTTGTTTACTTTGCTGCCTCTGTCTGCCATGCCACCCTGTCTTGGATCCATCTGGTTGTAGACTAAAACTTCTATGAATTGTAAACCAAATAAACTTTTCACCCTTCAACTTTGGGTATCGAGTATTTTGTCCCAGCAAGGAGAGAAAAGTAACTAAAACAGTGTGGCAATCATTATAAGACTTAGTTAAAACAAAATCCAGGTATATAAATCATGCATATTTTCATAGGAAAAGTCAAATATAAAACCGTTGAGGGTAATAATGTCTGAGATGGCAAGCCTTTGATGCTTATCAATCTGGTAATCAATTCTCAGTAATCTGGTCATCAATTCCCAAAGATGGTTCAGAAACATTGTTTTAGAGCCTCACCAGGTGACAATAAAAAATATGGACTAAAGGTACAAATAGGAACATGCATGTATCTCAAAGACATGGTGGGGAGACTTCTATGAAGATGGAGGAGTGGAGAGAAGCAGAGTAAGAGCCTCTCCGAGATTTGTTGTCCAGACACTGGAATATAGGAATTTAGGGAGGAGAAAAAGGAGGGAGTGTGTTCTCAGGACCCAGCGGGGATCTGAAGCAAGTGTTGAAGCCCACGGGGAAAGCAAAAGGAAAGAGCAGACTGGAAGCAGAAGGTGATGAATGGATAGTGCTTTCTCCCAGAGCTCTGGCTCATGGCCCTGGCTCACAGCCCCACCTTACAGCCCCGGCTTGTGGCCCTGGGTCATGGTCTGGGCTCAAGGCCCAGCTCATGGCCCGGCTCACAGCACCAGCTTGTGGCCTGGGTCATGGCTCCAGCTCACAGCCCCAACTTGCAGCCCCAGCTCTCAGCATGAGTGATGCAGTTTGAGCTAGCAGATGCATGGTGACTACTGGACACCCCAGAGACCTCCATGGAAAAACACACAAACAGAGCAGAGCAGTGGACACTGAAGATGGCAGTGGCTGGTGAGTTACCTGAGTCATCTGATTTCAGACGGCCCCCAAGATAGGGTGGCAATTGGCCAATGACCATCTTGGAAAGGGGCCAAGCTCAGATTTGGAAAAGCTGCTAGTGGCTTTTGGTGCTGGGGCAAGGCGGGGGCAAGGTGGAGCAGAGTTCAAACTCAAGTTGGCAAGAGGGAAAGGAGCCAAGTTCAAACTGGCAGGGAGCTGAATCAAGCCTCATGGGAGACACATAGTGTGTCTCTAGCTGAACAAATTGAGTTTGAACCCCACAGTCAGTGATCAGGCTGAACTTTAGTGGAATTGGTGAAGCCTTGGTATTGAATCCAGCTGGAAACACTCAGTACCCTGCCATAAATCTACTGCTGGGATTAATCAACAAGGACCTAGGCCTGTCTACTCTACCAGTGGCAGGAGAGACATGCCTGAAGTGGACTTTTTTTTAAAAATTTTTTTCCCCTCTCTATTCTTCTTTTTCTTGATTTTTTCCTTGTTTTTATAGGAAAGTGACTTTCTAGTTTTTTGCTGTTATTTTTTTGTTCTGTCCTCGTTTTTACTTCTTCCATCTCTCCTTCCCTCCTGTTTTCTTTACTCTTTCCCCAAAGTTTGCATTATTTCCCCCTGGCTTCCAAACTTGTTTCTCATCTCTTTCTCTTCTTCTATTTCTCTATCCTTTCCTCTTAATCTCTTTTGAATTTTCTCCCCTGAGAGTAAAATCACTGTATCGAGGGCCTATTTACTGCATACAAGTTTCTGGTTTATTTTGGATATTGTTATATAACCACAAATCTAGTTCATAAAGTTTAAAGTGGCAGATCAATAGTTACCACAGTTTGTTATTTTCTAGACTGTGTTTGATGCTATTGTTGTTGCGGATTGTACTACTTTAGCCAAGGTGACAGAATTGTTCCACTCAGTTCTTCCTTGCATTCCAAGACTGAGATTGGCAGAGGGTCACAAATAACACTATAGGCCATGGTCAAAGAACTAGGGGCTGGCCAAATAGACAGCAACTTCTCAGCCCTAATAAATTGAAGAGGTAAGATCTTACAACAGACTCATAATACAAAAACCAGCTACACCTGTAAGACATCTCTGAGGAAGTAGTCATTTCCAAAAGATTCTCAAAACTAACAAAAAAAAGCTACCAGCCACAGGCAATTCATAAGCATCAACCCAGGAACTAAACTAAAGAAGAAAAAATAGAAAATGAGGAGACACACAAGTAAGATGCAACCCCATACCTCCAGCTCACCAAAAGCAGACCCAGGGGGTAATGAAGTGGAACAATCTGAAAGCTTCCAACCCAGACTCTTGGAAGCAGTAACAGCAGAAGTAGCAAAGCAGATGAATGAGGCTCTAGAAAACATCAAAACAGAAATCATTTCCAGAATGAAAGACTGATTAGTGACTCTAGAGCAGACACAGATAAAAAAAAATAGAAGAGCTTAGAAAAATGATGGAAACCACAAATGCCCAACACAGGGAAGAAATGGAATCCATGAAACAGACTCAGATGTCCAAGATGTTAAAAATTCCATTGAGAGTATTGGCAGTAGAATGAAACAATGTGAAAAGAGAATCTGAGATATAGAAGACAAGATTGTGATTAATGATTGAGCAAAGAAAGAGTTCTTCAAAATGGTAAGGGACCATGAAAAATCAGTATGACAGCTGCTAGATGACACAAAGAAAAATAACATAAGATTGATTGGAGTCAGTGAAAAAGCAGGGGATAGTACAAATGACATAAAAAACCTGTTCACAGAAGTAATGGCAGAAAACTTCCCAAGTATGGAAAAAGAACCAGACATACAGGTAAGTGAGGCATACAGAACTCCAATTAGCCATGATCAACAACAATCTACTCCAAGGGATATAATAGTCAAGATTTCAGAAATTCAACACAAGAACAGAATATTGAAAGCTGTTAGAGAAAAGAAACAAATCACCTATAAAGGAAAGGCCATCAGAATCGCAGCAGACTTCTCAACACAAACCCTCAAGTCAAGGAGAGCTTGAAGTATTTCAAGCCCTAAAAGACAACAACTTTCAGCCCAGAATCATGTACCTAGCAAAACTATCTTTCAAAATTGATGAAGTAAGATACTTCCATGACAAAGAATACCTGAAGAGATTCATGACCACTAAACCAGCACTCCAAAATATTCTGAACATTCTGGAAAGAGAAAATGAGGACTACCACTCCAGGAATCACAACAGAATGAATCCTTCAGGCAAGGCAAGTCATTAAACAGAAGGGCAAAATAGGGAACCAACAACAGATAAATAGTATGACAAGAATAAGTCAACATATTTCAGTTATAACCATCAATGTAAATGGTCTCAACTTCCCCTCCCTTCCATTAACCCACCCCTATTTGCAACAAGTTTATTTACATTTTTCCATTTTTTCCCTTTTCATCTTTTCTTTTAACCTTCCTTCTTTTTTTAATTTTTTTTATTTTTTTAACCAAGAACATGTATTGGTACAATGTACATATAATGGTTACATTCATCACATTTATTTTGTACCTGTACATGATGCATCTTGGTTCTCCCTCCTCTTCTCTGCCCCTCCCCTCTATTCCCTTCCATATTTACAGCAGATATATTCACATTTCTCCATGAATTCCCTTTCCTTTTTCTATCCCTCTTTTCCCTTTCCGCTTCTTCCCCCCCTCCGTCCAATGCTCCTCTCCTTAGAATATTATCTTCCTTTTAGATTATATCTATTACACCTCTTCATCCTTTTTTACATCCATGGTTTCTATCAGAGAAACAATTCGATGTGTACTCATAAGTGTCCGATTTATTTCACTCAATAGTATGTTGATTAATAAAATTGGCCTGTAGTTATCATTTTTGGTTGAATCCTTCTCTAGTTTTGGTGTCAGTGTAATGCTTGCTTACAGAAATGAATTTGGGTGTATCACTTCCCTTTCGGTTTCATTAAAGAGTTTGATTCTTTGTATTGTTTTCTTAGTCTCAATTACATTAATTTCAGCTCTGATCTTTATCATATCCCTTCTTGTGCATGCTTTGGGCTTGGTTTGTTCTTTTTCTGGAATTTTGAGGTTCAACATCAGGTTGTTGGGGCTGGGGATTTAGCTCAGTGATTAGAGTGCTTGCCTTGCAAGCACAAGGGCCTGAGTTCGACCCCCGGCACCACCAAAAAAAAACCCAAAAAACAAAAAACAAAAAACAAACCAAAAAAACCACATCGGGTTGTTTATTTGAGCTTGCTCTGTTTTCCTGTTGTGGGAATTCAACTCTATGAATTTCCCTTGAACCACTGCTTTCATTGCATCCCTTAAATTCTGGTGTGTTGTACTGGCATTGTCATTTAATTGCAGAAACTGCCTAATTTCTTAATTTCATGTGACTCATCCATTGTTCAGAAGGACGTTATTTAATTTCCATGTGTTTACGTAGTTTTTGTGGTTTCTTCGGCCATTGATTCCAATTCAATTGCATTGTGGTCTGATAGTGTGCATGGGATGATTTCAGTTCCTTTGCATTTACTTAAGCATGTTTTGTAAGCTCGTAGGTGGTCTATTTTGGAGAACACCCCATGTGCAGCTGAGAAGAATGTGTATTCTGATGTTGTGGGTGGAACACCCAGTAGACACCTACTAAGTCAGTATTTGGTGCATGAATATTAATGATTGTTATCTTTTCCTCTTGGACTTTTCCCTTAACAAGTATGTAGTGACCTACTTTGTCTTTCTTGATCAGTTTTGGTTTGAAGTTCACTTTGTCTATGATTAGGATAGCTACCCCTGCTTTTTTCTGGGTTCCTGTGGCATGAAATATTGTTTTATATCCTTTGACTTTCAGTCTATGAATTTTTGGAGGTTAAATGTGTTTCTTGTATGAGGCACATTGTTGAATCTTGTTTCTTGATCCATTCTACCAGCCTACTTTGTCATATTACTTTCTTGTTGTTGATTCCCAGTCGTTCCCCCTCTGTTTAGTTACTTGCCTTGCCTGGTGGGTTCTTTTTATTAGTGTCCTTGGAATTATAGTTTTCTTTTTCTCTTTCTAGGATGTCTTTCAGATATTATGTGGAATTGGTTTGGTGGTCATGAATTTCTTCAGTTGTTCTTTGTCATGGAAGTATCTTCTTTCATTATAGAATTTGAAAGATAGTTTCACTGGATACATCAATCTGGGCTGGAGATTGTTTTCTTTTAGGGCTGGGAATATTTTACTCCAAGCTCTCCTTGACTTAAGGGTTTGTGTTGAGAAGTCTGCTGTGATTCTGATGGCCTTTCCTTTATAGGTAATTTGTTTCTTTTCTCTAACAACTTTTAATATTGTGTTCTTTTGTTGAATTTCTGGTATCTTGATTATTATATGCGTTGGTGTAGATTTGTTTTGGTCATGGCTAACTGGGGTTCTATATGCCTCACTTATCTGTACGTCAAATTCTTTTCTCATGCTTGGGAAGTTTTCTGTCATTACTTCTCTGAACAATTTCTTTATGTCATTTGCACTGTCTCCTGCTTTTTCATTCACTCCAATCACTCCTATGTTGTTCTTCTTTGTATCATCTTGTAGCAGGTGCATTGAATTTTCATGGTTTCTAGCTATTTTTAAGAAATCTTTCTTTTTGTGATGACTAACTACAGTCTTGTCTTCTAGATCCGAAATTCTGTCTTTGATTTCATTCAGTCTGCTGTGTATGCTTTCAAGAGAAGTTTTGATCTCTTTAATACCTGTTTGAATCTGTTTCATGTGTTCCATTTCTTTCCTAAGTGTCCAAGTTTTCCATCATTTTCCTAAGCTCCTCTAATTTTTTATGTGTGTTTATTCTAAATTCACTAAGCAAGTCTTTCATTACAATCATCATCTCTTTTTTTAACTTGAGCAATTATTTCTAATCTAATTTTCTTTCTAGCCTCGTTCATCTGTTTTTTAAACTTTTGCTGCTATCATTTCTGAATGGTCAGTTAGGTGGCTTTAGATTTCCTCTATCTCATTGTCCTCTGGACTTGTTTTGACAGGGCCGTAGTCTGGGGTTATACTTCTGCATCTTCTCTGTCTGTCTGTCTCTCTATAAATATATACATACATATATATGTATATATATATTTGATTTCAGTGTTGATGTTTTTAGTTTGCTTATGGTAGGTATATATAAGACAAGTATCAAGACTTTTCTAGGAAATGTCTATTCCTCAAAGATGTCTTGTAGGTGTAGGTGGTTCTTGGCCTTTGTGTTTGTCTCAAGATCCTACCTTCCCAATTTAATAGGGATGATAAATTGCTGTCTATTTGACTCAGCACTTATTTTTTTGATCCTGGATTATGATGCCAGACAATCAGAGTATTATCATATAAAAAAGCACAACTGATTATAACAGATATGATACCCTGTCTATAGTAGTACATTAGCAGTAACAATAGCATCAGGCACATTCAGGAAACTGACAGACTTTGGTAATTATTAATTTGGTACCTTTAACCACAGCATCAAGATGTACAGTTATATAACAAAATCCCACTTAAACCAGGAACTTGTATGCAGTGAGTTTCCTGTTAGTAGAGTCGTTTTTACCCTGCATGTGTGTGGGGAGGATTAAGAGGAATAGGGAAAAAATAGAGAGGTAAATGAAGAAAAGTGTAGTAGAGGCAAGGCTTGAGGATAAAGGAAGATCACTCAAGCATTGGGAAACTGGAAAAGAAAATAGGATAGAAAGAGTGATGGGAGAAGACAATAAAAGTAAACACCTACACAAAACAAGGTACAGATAGAAAAAGGAAAACAAAACAAACAATCAAACAAACAAGTCAAAAAGGAAAACCAAAAATAAAATACAATGAAATATGACAAAATTCCTCTGATGTCCTCAGTTCCATGGTAGTATCCAAGCCACAGCCTATATCTGTGCGGGATAGCCTGGTGAGTCTGCAGTAGAATTAGTGCTGGATACTGTACTGGTCTTGGTCTCTGGGTTTGGAGGCTGGAGCGGAGTCTTCAGCCAGCAGTTCTCTGGGAGTCCCTCGGCAGCCCACTTACGTCTCCTTACCCTCTATATTTCCACATCTTTTGTTCATGCTGCTCTCAGTCACGTGGGCACAGTTGGTACTTCTGGGTCCTTGCACAACCTCCTCTGTTCTGCTCTGCTGGCACATCTCACTCCTTTCTCCTGACCCTAGAAACAGGGCATGGCTGTTGCAGGTAGGTATAGCCACAGATACCAGCCAGAGGTGCTGCAGGGTGCTCTTGCAGGTACAGAGCAGGGGTGCTGCAGGGTGCACTTACAGAAAGTTTGTCTCTGAAGAAATACACTCCTTAAATTTTGTGTCCTCCTCTCCTCTTTCCCAGCTGGCTGTTGAAAGCAGGGAAGGGTGGAGTGGTGTTCCACTCACTACTGGCATTAGAGGTTCTAGTTAGTAGCTATGGCTTTGAAAGAAAAAGAAAAAAAAAAAGAAAAGAAAAAAGAAAACCCTGGTGGTTGGTTAGTGGAGGGAGGATCTTCCTCCCTCCACTCACTCTGTGCTGGTGAAATTTGCTGCCAGGCTGCAGTGTCCTCTGTTTGAAGGAAGGAAAAGAAAGAAAGAAAGAAAGGAAGGAAGGAAGGAAGAAAGAAAGATGGAGGATTTTTTTTTATCTCAAATTTTTCCTGCATGGCTGGAGTTCGTCTTGCTACTGCAGTCCTTCAGATTTTTAGGATTTTCTCAGAATGGCAGCTCCACTCCACGTGCACAGGTTGGGGTTCTGCTGGTAGCCCTGTGGGCTGCTTCGCCATTCCATAAAGTCCTATGTCTATGTTTTGTTTGATCTACAAGTCTCTTGTTCCAGGTTGATTTTGGAATATAGATATATGGTTACCAGGCTTTAGCCAATTTTCATGGAGAAACTCCAACATGACTCCTCCTCTCCTCAGCCATGTTGCTTCCCCATCCTCAGCTTCTTTGGTGTGACTCTTCCTCTACTCAGCCATGTTGAATATCCCATTCCAGACTTTTGCCTTGTCCAGGAACAGGTCTATTGTTTGGCTGGCACTTCTGCTGTCCCATGCAGAGGGGAAATAATGCAGAACCAGTTCAAAGTTGGTAGTGGCTGAGCCTAGGCGTGGCTTCTACAGTTGTGGAGTTGGTCAGGGTCCAGCCCATGGGGTTGAGTGTTCTGCTGGGGCTGCAGGGCCAAGCATTCCTCTTTATTCTTTTATGAGACTTTACCAATCTATTTTTGAAAAGACTATTCTTTGCCATGTATGGTCACTGATGTCTCTGTTCTTTTATTCATTTTTTTTTGTTTTTTCATTTGTGCAATTAGGCATTTTATTTTATTATTTATTATTATTATTATTTTACCAAGAACATGCATTGGTACATTGTATACATAGTGATTACATTTATCGTGATTATTTTGCACCTATACATGATGTATCTTGGTCCCCCGCCCTGACCCACCCCTCCCTTCCATTCCCCCTGTCCTTATTTACAGCAGGTTTATTTACATTTTTCCATTTTTTCCCTTTCCTTTCCCTTTTCCCTCCTTCTTTTCCCCTTCTAGTTCTCCTCTCTTTTGAATATTATCTTTCTTTTACCCAATATCTATTATGCCTCTTTGTCTTTATGTACACTCATGGTTTCTTATGTCAGAGAAACAATTTGATGTGTACTCATGAGTGACTGATTTATTTCACTTAAGAGTATGTTCTCGAGGTGCATTCATTTACCAACAAATGACTCTAGTCTATCCTTTTTTATCCTTTTTTTTTTTTGTGGTGCTGGGGATCGAACTCAGGCCCTTGTGCTTGCAAGGCAAGCACTCTAATCACTGAGCTAAATCCCCAGCCCAAGTCTATCCTTTTTTATGGCAGAGTAGTACTCCATTGTGTAGAAAAAACCACATCTTCTTCAGACATTTCTTAGTTGTTGGGCATTTGGGTTGTTTCCAAGATTTAGCTATGACAAATTGTGTTGCTATGAACATAGTTGTGCATATATCTCTGTGGTATGAGGTTTTCAATGTTCTTTTAGATCAAGTTCAGCTAATGTTTTGACATATGTTTCTAGAAATGCCAGGAGATGTTCTCCCTTCTCTCTTTTGCAGATTGACTTAAAAAATTTTTATTTTAATGCTACATTTTAGATGTACATAGTGATAACATTCATCATAGGGGATTTGCACCTGTACATGATATATCTTGTTGCTTCTTTCTTCCCTGTTCCCTTCCCCTCCCTTTACCCCTCCTCCATCCTTATTTACAAAAACTTTGTTTCCATTTTTTCCTTCTGTTTCTTATTTCTCTTGTCCTTCTGTTCCTTTTCCTCTCTCTCTCCTTTGTTCCCTTTCCCATTTGAACACTTTCTTCCCTCTCCCAATATAATACATTGCAAATTGACTTTTTACCATGGTGCCACTTTAAGATTAAACTAATTTAATTACAATGCTAAAGGTCAGCTTGATGTGTAAGTTTAAGACCTTGGTGATTTTTAGAGATATGTCTTATCTGGTCACGTGAATAAATTTTTATACTTATGCTGTCTGTCTTAGTTACTTTTCTCTTGTTGCTGAGACAAAATAGCAGACACCCAAAGTTAGGGGAAGAAAGGTTTGTTTAGCTCACAGTTTGTAGACGTTTCAGTCCACAGTCAGCTGGGTCCGAGGCAGGGTGGATGGCAGATAGGCAGAAGGCAGCAAGGTAAGCAAGGGATGCAAGCAAGAAGGGACTAACCAGCTTCTTCCTGTACTTTATATCTTATCCAGGCTGCTAGGATTAGGGCGGTGCTAAACCAATCAGTGGATTGATTTAGTAATCACATGCCCTTAATCCCATCATCACACACTCTTGATCCAGCAACCTCTTACTACATGAGGCTTTGGGGGGACATCTAGACACAAACCATAATGCTGTCTTAGTTACTTTTCTTGTTGCTGAGACAAAACACCCTACATCCAAAGTTAAAGTTAGCTCACAGTTTGTAAACATTTCAGTCCATAATCAGCTGATTCTAAGACAGGTTGGCATGACATTTCATGGCAGGCAGAAGGTAGCAAAGCAAGTGAGCAAGGGACCTTAGCAGCTTTTTTCTGTCCCTTTTATATTCTGTCTAGGCTACCAACATTAGGGCAGTGCCAAACCGGTCAGTGGACTGATTTAGTAATCACACACCCTTAATCCCAGCTTCACACACTCTGGATCCAGTTACCTCTCAAAAGCCCTACCTATGACTGCATGAGGCTTTGGGGGAACATCAAGACACAAGCCATACATACATATTGGAATGTCTTAATTTCCTAAAGCTTTTTGTTGATTCTTCTTCTCCAGGCATCAGGTGGTGTACTAATATATATTCACAGGAAATCTCTTCCTAGTTGTCTCTGGGCCTTTATTCCTCTTGTTGCTTGTAGGAGAATTGCCTGCTACATTCCTGCCATTCAGTCTAAATAGAATTAAGTGCTCTGTGTCATTCCTCCAGGTTGCTATTTGATAGGCTAGAGCAGATGTACATAATCATTACACATAAGCTCTTCTCTGTTCCTTCCAGCTCGAGGGAACCGGGAACTGTGTTGCCATGTCAAGACCAGTATTATTACTCTTTAATGTTGGTTGTAGGGCAAGGTGGAGAAAAATGCCACAAAATATTCTAGCAGCTTTGAAAATGAATTTTTTTTCTCAAGCATTCATTTGATTGTTGTGATTCTTGGACTGGTTTCCAGATCACTAACAAAGTTAATTTTGTGTAGTTTTGTATAGTTAATTTTGTATAATTTTATGCTTAAAGTGAATTGTCAACTTGCGTGACTTGGGTGCTGCCCAGGAGATTAGTGAAGCACACTTATGGACGTGTCTGGTAGGTCTTGGAGGCGTGACCTTGGGATCAGTGTCTGGCCACTCAGCCCTTCCTCTCTGGTGCTGTTCCCTGCTCTGCGTCCTGGCTGCCATGAACTAAGCAGTTTGCTCCACCATCATCTTCTGCTATGATGTTCCTGCCTTCGTGTCAGCTGATTTTGGATGGAAATCTCGGAGACCATGAGACAAATACATCACTTCCTCCTTTAAGTTTTGGGTGTCAGGTGTGTGGTTCCAGTAACAAGAAAGCTGACTAGTAAACATCATAAAATTCAGTACATAAGAAATGGCCATCTTACCCAACATGCTCTATAGACCCATTGAAATACTAATAAATATCCTAAGGGGAGCTATTTTTTTAAAATCACTTCCACAAACATAATGTAGTTTGCATGATTTTTGACCTTCGTATAAGTGGAATTGTCCATTATGCAATCTGTTGTGTCTTCTTGCTCTGCTTAACAAATTATTTTGGTATATATCCAAGTTATTGCTTCAAGAATGTTGCTCATTTCTTTTGTTGAATATATATTCGTTATGTGAATATTCTGCATCTTACTTACTCTATTATTGCTTGGGATTCACGAATTTTTAATTGCGTTATTTTACAAATATCAATTTGATATTGTCCTTCCTCTACATATAATTCTTTCACATTTGCCACTTAGTTTTTTGAAGTTCAAAATTCTTCAGTTATTTTGTCCACATAACTTCAGCTAGTTCTTTACTGTCATCTTCTGCATGATTCTGCACATCCTCCACTTCTACTGTACTGTGATTCATCCAAAATTATATAGATGTTTTCTCACAATACCATCATAGGAAGGCTGAGTTCTGGGAGTATTGGAAATGAACACTCTTGTTCTGACCTGATTTATAAATTACATTTGTTGTCATACATTCAGATCTCACTGTTTTCAGTTGGGCAACAGTTAACATTATGTTGGTGGGTGGTAAAGGAAACTTTGGCTTCAGGTATCCCTCAGGAGAGACACACTGGAGTGGGGGCAACAGTTGCCTGTCTACTTCTAAAGAGATTTCTCAGGTTCAGGATGCCAAAATTTTATGCCATAAATTGTGAGTGCAGTTATCATAAGATCAGTTTACATTAAATGGTTGAACTTACTTTCAAGAAACTGTTTTGGCAGAAGCAAAAATAAATGTGAATGTCATAACTTCCCAACATGCTACCTGGAGCACACTGCTGCATACTCCATGAGTAGAACAGAAATTCTGCCATCAGACTTGGGCAACTAAGACATGAGGGCCTTTTAGTGGGCACAGCAAGCATGTGGTGGAGTGACCAGGAGAGCCTGGACACAACACAACCACCACTGAGGCTTTTGCCATACTGGTTTATTCACTAAGCCTGAGCACACTGTAGGGAAACATCTTGCTGTCAGTTCCCATAGTTAACACTTTCTCATCCATCTAAACTACATGTTGTGGCACCATCTCTAAACCCTCCCCTGAAGCACCCCCACATCTCATGGAGGTTGTTGTGTCTTGAACACAGAAATGAAACTTGTAAAAATATCATCCACTACACTGAATGAAATTTTCCATCTGTGTTAGTTGATCCTTGAGGACAAAGTAGCACCAAGACATTGTAATTTGAAATAAATATTTCATAATGAATGAATGACCAATATGGTGATGAAAATATCTACTAATAGAGAGACCTATGAACCACAGACACTTACCTGTCTGTTAAATGACCACATATGATGTTTCCCACCAACATTCCAACCATGAATAGGAATTTAGACACTGAAATCAGTGACTGAGATTCACATACCAGGTCCCACTGGAAGACACAGAAACCAGCACAGCAGAATTTGTAAGCATGCAGTATAACCTGTTGAAAACCTCTAAACATGCCCTGCAAGCTTCACTTTGTCAGGCCCTTACTTTCCCCCTCAGCTTTTCTTTTCAACGTAATCTGACCTCGGCTCAAACATAATCGTCTAGATCTCATTTTAGACATAATTTCTCAACACCTCCCCTAACCTGTAGGTCACATTAGTGAGTGCATTCAGCCTGTACTAGGAAGTTCTCAAACTTAGCTACACCACATAGTCTACAGTCTGGGCACTACTAAGGTTTTGACCAGTCTCTCAGAGGCTTCTAATTTGAAATCAAGAATGGCTACTATGGACTTTGCATAATATTTGTAATAAAAGATGAATTATTTTCTTAAATTGTGGTTTTCCCAAAAGTGAAAGCTCCGTACAACTAGGGTTCTACGTATTGTTTAGTTCATCCGATTGATAAAATATGTAAATTTCTCATACGTAATAGAGAAGCAATCAATCTTGCCTAAAAAATGAAGAGTAAGCACCTAGATAGCAATTAAAGGCTCAAAGCACATTTGTTGTTTGTGCTGTTTCTAAGCCAAACAACAAATGTGCTTGGCAAATCAAGAACTCATGATTGGAGATGAAGGCTTGTACCTTAGTCACAGTGGTGGAGAGGAAGGTGCCTTGGTCATACACCCAACCATCCACACAGGGCTCTGTGTCCGGCTGAGTCACGTTTGTGAAGGTCCTGTTCAGATGGAGAAGCTGCCACTGTGGGTGGATGAAGCGACGACACTTATCTGGCCTCAGGTTTGAGTCCAGTGGGATGGAGATTCTCATAAGGGTGTCTCGGCTGAGGACCCCAGTGACATGGTCAGAGACGGTGTCATTATCAAGGATGTGGACCCAGCAGCGATGACCAGGGATGGCCGCAGTGAAGTTCTCCAACAATAAATGAATAGATGCCATGATATTGTAGAAAAAAATAAAAGTCAGCTGAAGAATCTGGAACCTCCCCAGGCCACCGACTTGTTCCAGGAGGTCCTGAAAGGACATTGAGGCTGAATGACTATCCTCTGTAGGAAGGCAAATGACTGTATCCAGGTCAGTTCTAAGAAAAAATGTTTCATTTCACTAAAACACCATAAAGGGCATTGATCCTGACTCACTTTCTCCTTAAATAGCCCCACTTCATCTTTGCACTAGGGCCATTGACCTTAGTCATTTTCAGGTCAGGGAAGTAACTATTTTCTTTAAAGTCACAGAGAGAAATATTTTTGCTGAGACATATTCTGCAATTAACTCTGTTAAAGATCTACTTTGTAAAAATTTTTGTTCTTGGCAATGCTGCCAGGTCAGCAGTGGACATTGATCTGCACATCATTTGTAAATACAGCCGAGTAAACCTGCTACACGGTATATAATCCCCTTTGGTCACTGGCTTTCTACTTCAAGTCAAATCAGAGCATTAACTCACTCTGAAAGTAATTTATTGAAAGTGGGGGGAAGTTGGTGGTGATGAGGGCAAAGGGGTTAGCCAGAGGTAAACTCACATAGGGTAGATTGTTGTTGTCTCTTTGTTTCCTTCAGAGAGCATTTGTGTGGGTCTTTTCTGTTCTAGTAGAAGTGAGACTGCACCATGTATTGCAAGGACATACACTCTTGCATAGCTGAAGCTTTATTGGGGTGTGCAGGGGTGGCAGTTGCTTTAGCTAAAGGGAGTCAGCATTGATCAAGAGAGGGACCAAGCTGCTTGTAGAACAAAGACAGGAGCAAGTTTTTATTGGTTATCTAGGGTGTACTCTTTTTGTAGTAGTTTTCACTGGCCAAGGGTACTGTTTTGAAAGATGTTTTCTCTTGTGGGACTTGGACTGGATGGTCACAGTCAATTTATCCTAGGAATTGCTGAGCTGCTCTTGTGGCTATTCCCAGCATGCTGTATAAACATTTTGGCCTTGTGCTTTGAACTGGGCTTTATGATAAGGATGAAAGACTCTAGATATTTGGGCTGTTGCAGTTGCTGATGAAGCACCAATGTGGGAGTAGAGAAGAGAGAGAGAAAGGAAACACTCCAACAGGCAATAAGCCAAATTAACCTTGCATTATAGTCTTGGGCAATACATTTTTAAAGGATCAGCATGTCTACATGCAGAACTGAGTAGGCTTGGACTCAAGGGTTAAGAGAGCAAAGGGGATGGATACAATATGAAGATAGAGGGGTCAAAGTTTTAAAATCCCATTTTAGCCACCTATCAGATGTCTGTGGACTCAAGTGAAGGGTCAGTATTTTCAGCAAAAGTGGACTTCAGGTCTCCAAGAAGTAACGTAAGCTGCTGTTATCAGAACCCACACATTAGAGGTGCTAGCTACACCTCAGCAAAACTGCTGGGAAACTAATAATGTATTACCTAGCTGTGTGACCTCCCAAATTAGTGATTTGTAAATCTACTAAGAGCAAGTGAAGCTAGGTTTTTTTCCCCCCCATTTGTACCAATTATTTCAGTTTATGCAAACATTCAGTTCTGTGGTTTTATCAGAATCTCCTGACAGGGCTATTGAGAAAACCCCAAGGGCAGAAAAACAGTCTGCCAAGCTATAAAGCAGGAAAAGTTCACTGCATCTAGGGATTTATTTTGTTTTGGTCTTTTGGGTGGTCCATGACTATTTCAAGTTTATGGACATCTGAGCTGTTTCTATTTTGACTATTATTAATAATACTGCAAAGAATACTTAAATCATTGCATAATCCAAAATCACTAAGATTACTGTCATGTTTTTTTCCAAGAGTTTTGTATTTAGATATATGAATCATTTTTAGTTTCTTTATTTTTATGATGTGATATAGAAGTCCAAATTCATTTTTTTTTGAGACAGGGTTTTGGTATGTAGTTTAGGTTGGACTTGAACTCACTGTGTAGCCCAGGCTGGCCCCAAACTCTCAGTGGTCCTCCTGCCTCAGCCTCCTGAGTGCTGGGATTACAGGCCTGTGCCACTACACCTGGCCTAAATTCATTTTTGCTTGCTCATACCCAATTTGTCGTTCAACTTTCCTTCACTGTGACAAAATACTTGAGAATAATAAATGGGGTAAAGTTTATTTTGTCTCATGGTTTGAGAGGTTTTTGTTCTATGGCTGTTTGTCTCCACTGAGCTGGGCACATGGTGAGGCAGCGAGGCAGAAGGTGAGCACATGGTGCAACAAAACTGCTGGGGTCAAGAAGGGCGGAGGGAAGGAGAGAGAGACAGAGGGATGAGAATGTATTTTTGAGATTTCTCCTTTTACTTTTGTTGCACCCAGGGCCCCGGTCTACAGATGGTGCCCCGCACATTCAGGGATGGTCTCCCCCCTCAGTCTGCTGTCTCTGGAAACAGTGGCACAGGGAGGCCTAGACACCCTGAGAAATGTGCATCATCAATCTCCTGGGAATCTCCCAATCCAGTCAAGCTGAACAGACATTACCCTTCACAAGTTGTATAAGTGGCATTTTGAAAAAGAACTTTTCTTTCTACTTGTGAATTTTCTTGGCCTCTTGCCCAATATTAGTCAACCATAAATTTTATGGTTAAATTTGGGGGGAGTGCTGGGGATTGAACTTGGGGCCTTGCACTTGCTAAACCCCCAACTCATATGGTTAAATTCTTCATTCTGAATTTTATTCTCCCGTGTATACATCTATCCATATACCACAATTGACACAATCTTAGTCACTGTAGTTTTGTAGAAAGTTTTGAAATAGATGTATTTTTGTACACCCAGTTTGTTCTATTTTTCCCAGTTTTAAAAGTCTGCTTCATATTACTTGAATTTCTTTAGAAAATGCCTTTTCAATTTCTGCAAAAATATTTGTAGGAATTTTGAGAGGGGTTATTAGGTCTGTAGGTCAATTGGTGAACATTGCCATATTAACATATTAAGCCTATTAAATAAGAACACGTTTCTTCAGTTATTTAGATATTAAAATTTTTAAAAAGAACATTTTATAATTTTCATTTTACAAGTCTAGTACTCTCTTTATTAAATATTTCCTAAATTCTTAATTCTTTTCAAAGGTATTAAAAATGTTACTTTTCTCCCTACTTCACTCTGGATTATTTATTACTAGTGTAGATGATATATGTATTAATCTCTTCTAATTTATATGGTATTG
>PVJO010028648.1:0-17767 GCA_004026905.1 Hystrix cristata
GGAAAAATACAAGACCCAGAAACAGAGACATGTCAACATGCTGAACAACAAAGCAACAACAACCTCTCGATAAATGGTGTTCAATAAATAACCTTTCAATAAATGGCTACATCCAGGTTTTGGCTCTTAAAAATAAAGCTGCTATAAGGTGGCTATGGTGGCACCTGCTGGTAATCCGAGTACTCAGGAGGCTGAGGCTGGAGGATCACCGCAAATTCGAGGCCAGCCTGGACTACACAGTGAGTTCAAGGCCAGGTGGGACTGCATAGCAATAGGGAGACCCTGTCTCAGAACAAAACAAAAAACCAAAAAACCCACAAACCTGGAAGCAGCCTAGATGTCCTTCAACAGGTACAACGGTTATGGTATACATATGCCATGGCAAAAATGAATAAAAACGATGAACCACTGGTACATGCAAAAAATGCGCGCTGGCGCACAAATTTTAAGCGAGCGCCTGGCTCCTCACGCCGGACGGACTTGACTGCAGCTCCTGCAGCCCGGCGCACCGAAGCTCGCTCACGGCTGCCGGGGCCGGGCGCGCGGGGAAGGCTCCGGGCCCGCGCCGCCAAGAGCGCCAGCCGGCGGGCGGTTGGCGCCCCGCTCGACGCGGGGAGCTGGCTCTCTGGCCACCGCTCTGCCTCGGCGGGCGACGGCTGTGCTCCCGGGTCCTCTGTCCCGGGCCGGAGCCGGCCGGCACCCCGGCGGAGCGACAGGCGGTTGGGCTCCCCGGGCCCGGGCGCCTCGGGCTGGGGCAAGGCGCCCACATCCGCCCGCGCCCGGGTGCCCAGGCGACCCCTCGGGAAGACCCGCCCGCAGGAGCCGCAGCCGCGCAGCAGGCCCCTCCGGAAAGAGCCAGCGGGGAGGCGGCGAGGGCGGGGCGCCGGCGAGGGCGGGGCGCGGGGAGAGCTGGCCGGGCTTGACGCTGGGGCGCAGCGAGCTTCGGGTGGCGAGGCCGCGACCCGACCCCACCCTGCCGGCTGTGCCCGCCCAGGACACCGGGGAGGGGCTGGCTTCCTCGGCTGGAGGAGCCGCAGCCACCGCTGCCTAAAGAGAATCAGACCGGAAAGCCCCTGCGCCACCTGGACCCCGCCGCGACAGAGCTGTCCTCGCTCCTGCTGGACACCCTGGCGGCAGAACTCAGTTCCCCCAAACACAAAAGCAGGAAGACTCAGGACAGATCCAACAAGGCCAGTGACTTCAGCGGCATCACCCTCTTACCAACACCAGGTGAATTAGTGAATACTGGAGGTCTCGCTATGTAATTCAGGCTGGGCTTTAACTCTCTATGTAGCCCAGGCCTGCCTCCCAACTCCTAGGCGCTCCTCCTGCTTCAGCCTCCCAAGTACTGGGATTACAGGTGTGTGCCAACATGCCTGATTGAAAGAGATTTTTTAGGGCTTCAAATTGAAGTCTATGTTGTTTGAAAATTTGAACTATAAATGTATCTTGATTATAATTTTTCACCGTTGAAGAGCTAACTCTATATATACATACATGTGTATACGTGCATATATATGTATCACATTAAGAAGTGTGCAGTGAATGGATTTTTAACTGTGAAAGACGCTCTGAATGATGGTTCTAAAATAGCCTATCAAAATCTCATCTTATTAAAAAGCTTTCGCAAAGCAAAAGAAATCACCAACAGAGTGAAGAGACAACCCAGAGTGGGAAAAATTTTTGCCAGCTGTTCTTCAAAGGACTAATATCTAGAATCTATAAAGAACCTCCCAAAATCACACACATACCCCAGATTTAAAGACCCAACCCAAAAATGGGCATTTGAAATGGATAGACACTTCCATGAAGAAGTACAAATGGCATATACATGAAAAAATGTTCAACATCACTGGTCATTCAAGAGATGAGAATTAAAACAACACCGACATTCCATCTCACCCCAGAAAGAATGGCTAGTATCAAGAAATCAGCTAATGTGCTCGCTTCTGCAGCACACATACTAAAATTGGAACGATACAGAGAAGATTAGCATGGCCCCTGCACAAGGATGACACGCAAATTCGTGAAGCGTTCAATATTAAAAAAAAAAAAAAGAAATCAGCTAATAACAAATGCTGGCAGGGTTGTGGGGGAAAAAGGAACTTTCTCCACTGTTGGTGGGCATGTAGACTGGTACAACCACCATGGAAATCAGTGTGGCGATTCCTCAAAAAACTAGGATTAGAGGTTCCATTTGACCTAGCAATTCCCCTCCTTGGTATCTTCTCAATAGAATTAAAAGCATCATACTACAACGACATATGCACACCCATGTTTAAAGCAGCAGTTTGTAATAGCTAAGTCTTGGAAACAGCCCAAATGCTCATCAACCAATGAATGGATAAAGACTTTTTTTATACAATGGAGTATTATTCTGCCATAAAGGAGGATAAATTTTAGGCATTTCTAGGTAAATGGACGCACCTTGAGACCATACGCTTAAGTGAAATAAATCGGACACATGTTCAAGTATCACGTACATGGTTTCTCTGGTGTGAGAAACCAAAAGTGTAAATAAGGACCAAAATGTATAATAGATACTGTGAAATAGGAAGAAAATATTCAAATGGGAGGGGGAACCAGGGAGGTGGCAGGAGGAAAGAAAGGAAGGAAAAAGGAAAAAAAGAGAAAAGAAGGAAAAATGGAAACAAAGTTTTTGTAAATAAGGAGCAGAAGGGTTGATGGAAGGGAAGGGGAATGGGGCGGAGGGGAAGCCAGGCAGAGTGGGAAGAAGAAAGCAAAGTCTGTGGGTGCCTGGATGATCACCCTAAATCCTAAACAAAGAAAAGTCATCTGAAAAAAAAACTTTTTGTGTGAACTCTAGTGATTTACGCTGAATGATAAAAGTCTATCCCAACATGTTACATACTGGAGGGCTCTGTTTCTATAACATTCTTGAAATGACAAAATTCTAGAGAAATGGAGGACAGAATAGTGGTTTCCAGGAGTCAAGGATGGGAGTGTGGGGATGGGACAGGGAAGGCCAACAGGAGGGATCTGTGTAATGTTGGCCCTATTCAGGGCCTTGTAGGATATAGGAACCCACCTGGGTGACAACATTGTATCGAACAGACCACAGAAATTAGTACAAGTGAAACTGGGAAATCTGAGATCTATGGGTCATATCAATGTCTTAGATTTCCTTTTTTTTTTTTTTAGATGTGATACACCATAGTTTTACAAAATGGTATTTTTTGGGGAAACTGGACAACATATAGAGGGAATTTTTCTGTATTATTTCTGACAACTGCATGTACATCTACAGTTGCCTCAACAGAAAATATCCGCATGTGTACTCTAAGGCATCAGATGCTAGTGTGTGTTTTACAAAGGTGGGGACTGAGGCTGAGTGGCTGATAGCTAGCCCAAGATTACAGAGTAGTAAATAGATGAGCCAGGATTCCAACTTGGGTCTGTCTGGCGCCAAACCACTAACTTACTACAAAGCTATTCTGGTTGATAACTTAGAATTCAATGTAAATGATGTAAGGATCCAATTAATTGATTAAAGACATAAAAATATAAGTATCACTTCAGCCTTCAAAAATGGTTGTACTTTCTGCTAAAATGACAGAAATTAAAAAGCTTTTGTTTTGGAGCAGGATGCCAGGAATCAGGTGATACAACACAAAAATCAAGACTACTACAAATATAATGGATTTCATTGCTGGGCTCTAAAAAATAAGCAGTCAGTTTTTACCTAATAATTCTTTTTTCTTTTTTTTCTTTTTTTGGTGCTGGGGATCAAACTCGGCTGGGGATCAATTTAACCTCTGAGCTAAGTCCCCAGCCCTACCTAATAATTCTAAAATTGAATTATAAGACTGTTGATAGAAAATGAACAACAAAAAGTACCCATGCCTGCTTGGTAATGTTGGCTGTAGAATAAAAGATCATAAAGTCAAGTTTCAGTAAAATAATTTTATTTCCTAACACACGGTAAATATATACATCCAATATGCGTTCACTTTGCACATCTATCTATTCACGAGTGACTCCCAAATCACAAGTGCTTTGATACTTGAGCATGAACTACTGAAAGTTAGCTTTGTTGAGATGGGAAAAATGGTTTTAGACAGATAACATTCTGAATATATTGAATTGGTCACAGAGGAACTGGCTTTAGTCAGATGAGTTCTATAAATCTAGAGCTTTGGAAAGCTACTACTTTTGCATCTAATACTTCCAGATGAACAAGATGCAGCAATATCAGCTTGTATTCCAATTTTAGTATTCGTGCTGCTGAAGCGAGCACACAGCTTATATTCTAGGGAAGCCTCATCAATTTTTCTGGTGATGGAACCACTTATCCACTGTATTCAGAGAAAAGAAAATCTAAATTAGAATCCCTGTTGAGAATCAAAATCACACCCAAAGGTAACACAGAATACGGTACTTAGTTTAATGGAACCTGCTACGGTATTACCTTAAAACACACATATATGCAGAGTTATAATATACAGAATGCTACTACCTCAGCATGGAGTTTGGGCTTCCCTACTCTCTCTGTTTTCATAGCAGGCAGCACTGAACTACAGTCCCAGCCCTTTTGGTTTATTATTTTTATTCTGAGAGAGGGGCTTGTTAAGTTGCCCAGGTTGGCCTTGAACTCATGATCCTCCTGCTTCAGCCTCCACAGTGGCTGTGGCTACAGGGGTGTGCCACTGCCCCTGGCTTGGACTTCCTTACTCTCAATGCTAACTGTATAACATGATTTTCAAATTTGTTTTTTTGTTTGTTTGTTTGTTTGTTTCTTTGTTTGAGACAAGGTCTTGCTATATAATCTAGGCCAGGTTCTAATTCACTATGTGGCCCAGGCTGGTCTGGAATTTGCAGTCCCCCTAATTCAGCTTCCCAAGTGCTGAAATTATAGGTGTGCACCACCATGCCCAGCTTCAAATTTGTTTTTTAAGTGGCAGAATCAGCCAGTAAATTACCAAAAGACACAGAGATTTTTTTTTTAACAGAGATTTCTGAGGAACTCTAAAATGTTTCTTTTCCTTCTCTCACTCTCTTCCTTCCTCCCCTCGCCATGTATGTGGTACATTAAAAATATACACATAACATGCATGAACCTGGAGATGTCAAGTGAAGTAAACCAGGCACAGAAAGACAAATACTGCATGATCTCGCCTATATGTGGAATCTAAAGAAGCTGAAATTCTAGAGAGAAAATGGTGTTGCTGGGGGGAGGAGTGTTAGGGCAGGTAGACAGGCAAAGGAGAGAAACCTGATCAAAATGCTACAAAGTCACAGTTAGACAGGAGGGACAAGTTTTACGGATATACCGCACAGAGTGACTACACTGAATAATAAGTGTTGCATGTTCCCTTATTTCCTCCCTCCCTTTTTTTGTCCTTTCTTGGGGTCGAAATTGAACCTGGGGCCTGCGTATGAGCTCTACCACTAAGCTACACCCCCAGCCCCACTGTATATTTCAAAATGGCTAAGATGGTAATCTTTAAATGTTTCATTGCAAAAACAATGTGACGTTACAGATTTGCTAATTAGCCTGATTTAATCATTCTACATTAAAACATATTATCAAAACATCCCATTGTACCTATAAATATATAATTGTCAATTAAACATATAACATTTGTATGCATATACATAATTTTAATGAAATTTTATGCTAATGTAGAGCTTACCATCTGTTGGTACTGTGCAGGCAGAGTCACATGATGGTGGTAACTAAAATAAAATATTAAAATGTGTTAGTCTAATTCCAGGGAAAAAGCTAAAAGTATGTGGACAGAATTGCAAAAGAATTGGAACAGAAGACCATCCCAATTTTTAGGCTCTGTAAATCATTTATAACATATGGGAATAATGTAGGGTTTGCCCCACTGCTGAGAGATCCTAACCAAGTCAAGCCTCTTAACTTTCAATGTCATGCTGGAGAATAATTAATAAAATATATGTTTTTTGGAATGAATAAAAATGGATATGTATACATACATAGTGAGTTTCCATAGGCACATATATAAAAAATGCAGAGTGTTCTTGTTGAAAAGTTATAAATAACCATTGGCTTTTCCTTTCGTTTTTCTTATTCATCTTAACTTTGTCAGGATTCATATGTAAACAAAGATGAATCTAAATGTACTGAGTTATTGAACAATGCCCTTTTTACAAGGTAGTATAAAGTTAGACTTCATTTTGTCTTGTTTGTTTGCCTTTTTTAACACTAGAAGTGAAAATAATTTAAGATGATCTGGTTCAAGTCTTGGTATGTTCAAATCAGATTATTAAAAATAGTACAAACACAAAACTATGCCTTTGATGAGTAGTTTATCTCACAGGAAAGCCTTTTCTAATACTACTGTACACAGTAAATTGTTCTTACAGTAGTACTGACAACTCGGTAATTTCCTTGGTCCTTGTCAGAACCAAGTCAAGCAAATTCCCATTGCTTCTTTTGTGAAAAATGCTTATGGTAACAGGCCTGTGGGTTACCCAGAACCTTCTGCACTCTTTTTGACTCTTTACAAATTATACTTTGCTGTCTATCCAACTTAGTTGACCCTGTGCTCGCTTTGGCAGCACATATACCAACTTAGTTGACCAGGACCACTCCTCAGCTTCCCTCGCAGTGAAATGTGACTTCCATGTGTTATGAGTTCTAATGCAAAGACCTCACACAGCGTCAGGCACATGAGAGTTTCTCAGCGAGCACCGTGTATCTTCTGGCACACCCTCTTGTTAAAGGGTTGTCTACGTACCGCATCCACAATGGCTTTGGCAGCATCGGGGTCACACCTGAAAGGGCTCTCAGACACTGTTGTGTTCATGCTGTTGAATAAAGCAAAGCAGTCAAAAGACAAACAATGGGCTATCCTCTAACTAGAGATAAAAAAAAAGTTGAAGATGAGCGGGCCAGCTGACATTCAAGTCTGATTTACGTCAAAGCTTTCTCACCTATATTAAACATTCTAGTTCCCAGTTACATTTTTGTTTTGTTTTGTTTTTGGCAGTACTGGGGATTGAACCCAAGGCCCTCTGCCACATCCAGGGTCTTTTTAAATTTTGAGACAGGGTCTCACCAAGTTTTTCAGTCTAGGCTCAAACTTGTAATCCTCCTGCTCAGCCTCCCAGAGTGCTGAGATTATAGATGTGTGCCACCACACTTTCAGACAGGGTTCAGGCTGGCCTTGAATACACTATGTAGCCTAAGCAGGCCTCGAACTTGAAGCAGTCCTCCTGCCTCAGCCTCTGGAGGGCTGAGATTACAGGCATGCACCACCATGCCTGGCCTAGTGGTTAATTTTATCAAGTATTTTTATTTTAAGATTCTGAAGCTGAATGCTTTGTCGTTCTCACTGAAATAGCTGAAAAACATATTTTTCTTTATTGCAAACACTGAGACAATCAAAAAGACCTCGTCCTTATCAGTGCTGGTGAGATATCTGAAGCACAAACTTCTGACAGGAGGAATACCTGGCTCAATATTTCTGAAAAGTAAATTCAGTAAAATGTATCCAGAATCTTTAAAAAGTTCATAGGCTTTGATAGAGAAACTCCATCTCTCAGAACCCACTGTGAGACAGGCACAATGATCTACAAAGTTTTTTACTGTACACAATTTCACTATTGATAATAGCAAAATATTAGAACTAATCAAAATGTTCATGAGGAATGATTAAAAATGTTTATCCACAAAATGGAGTATTATAGAGATGGAATGTTATAATGGGGAAATGTTTACAGTATACTGCTAAATTTAAAAAGTATAAAATGTATTGTGCATACAGTATAATCACTTACAAAAAACCTCCAAATATTAACAGGGGTATCTGAGAAAAGTGTGTTTTCTTGTTTTTTGGGGTTTTTCTTTGGTACTGGGGCTCGAACTCAGGGCTTTGTGCCTTGCAAGCACTCTAACCACTGAGCCAAATCCTTCGCTCCAAAAAGTGTAATTTAAAAAAAAAAGTTTTCTTTTTGCTTATCCATAGTTCCAACTTTCTGAAATATTGTATTATAGAGTTAATATGTGCATAATGAGAAAGGTACTACCTGCAGTTACCTGTCAACTTCACATTAAGGCCATTTCCATGAAAACAGTGAGATCACAAAATACACTGTAGAAGTTAACTTAAATGCTGTCTTATTTATGATTGCATGATTTCACATAAATTTGTAACGCTTTGATTTTTTTTTTCTGTTTGTGGAAGCATAATGTTTTCATTTTATAGGGCATTCTACTGACAAAGAATAGAAGATTCTTGGGAAAATTACACATTAGGATGTTCTCGCACTCAGAAAAATATTACTGCCCAGATAACTTTTGATATTAAAAAAAAATTAAGCTAGGAGTTATGGTGCATGCCCATAATGCCAGCACTCTGGAAGCCTGAGGCAGGATGGTTACAAATTCAAAGCCAGCCTGGGCAATTTAGCAGGACCCTGTCTTAAAATAAAAAATAAAAACGGCTGGGGATGTAGATTAGTGTGAAGGTCCTGCATTCAATCCCTGACACCAGAAGGGGAAAAAAGACCACGTTTAACTATACATCCTGATGAACTTTTTTGGATATAGCTATAGGATACATTCATAGTGTTTCCATGGAGAAAAATACATTGCATTTTGATTTTTTTGCCCTGGATACAGCAAACTGTCCTTCCACAAAGGTTGCACCTATTTATACTTCTACCAACTGCATATGCACAGTTCTTGACATCCCTGGCTATCATCTGATTACTTTGAAATTCTGCAAAACAAATGAGTTAACATCATCTTGCTGAACAGCATTTTAAATTGAGTAAGACTGTGTCTTATAAAAAAGCTACCTTTTCCTGTCTTTTCCCCTTCGTCTATGGAATTGTTAGGTTTTTTTTTTCTTATCAATTTCAATAAAGTATAAATTACAGAACTCAGGTCTTTGTTATGTCTTATTTAAAAAAAAGAAACTGGGAAAAATTGCCTTCTAATATAAAAAATAACACCATTAAGTAAAACCTTCTTTCGTGGATTTTGAGTTATGTTATTTGGAAAGGCCTTCCCTACTGTACTACAAGCTGAAAAATACACTTGTCTATGCTTTTTCCAAAAATGTTTAACACTAAAATTTATTTGTCTGGAACTAAATAGTGATGTAAGGTAAGGGTCAGAAACACAAAGACTGCCAGAGAGCACCAAACTAATGCAAGAGTGTAAAACAAGCTGGAAGTAGAAAACCAGGGCTGGAACCCTGTCTGTGGGGCACAGTCGATGCACCGGCCTGGTTACAGCCTCAAAACAAACAAAACCAAACAGGCAGATCATGGTGGTTACCAGGATGCACGTCAGTATGGAGTGTAAATAAAGAGAAATCTAGTTTTATTTTCTTCTTAAATGGCCATTTGGTCTGAAACTTCAGATCCGAAATATATTCTTTGTTATGAACTAACACAAGTATTCAGGTCTACTGAACTAACAGAACTCAATAATTACACTTTTTCAATACCAAACTTTCAATAAAACAGTATGAAGCTACTAAAGTAATACTCCTTCCACCTCCTCTACATTTATTTATTTCAGAATTCTTTTTTTCTTTTCTTTGTTTTTTTGAGACAGGGTCTCTCTATGTAGTTCAGGCTGGCCTTGAACTCACGGTGATCCTCTTGCCTCATCTTCCCAAGTGCTGAGATTACAGGCATGTGCCACCATACCCGGGTTTATTTCAGAATTTTTCTGACTATTCTCACATGCAGTTTTTTCTAGATGAAACTGAATGTCTATTTGTGTGCATGCACGTGTGTGTGTGTGTGCGTGTGTGTGTGTGTGTGAAACATCTTACTATGTTGCCCAAGCTGGTTTTGAACTTAAAATCTTCCTGCCTCAGCCTCTTGAGTGCTGAGTTTACAAGTGGGCACCACCACACATGGCTTGAATGTCATTCTTGAACACAGTATATATTTTTGTTTAGCATCTTTTATATTCTTCGATTTATCCTTGGCACCAAAATAACAAAAAAACAAAATGAACAACATGTTCATGTGAGAAACTGAAAGTGTAAATAAAATGTATTATATTGGGAAAGGGAAGAAAATGTGCAAATGGGAAAGGGAACAAAGGCGGGGGGAGGAATGGAGGGACAAGAGAAATAAGAAATGGAAGGAAAAAATGGAAACAAAGCTTTTGTAAATAAGAAGGGAGGAGGGTGTGAAGGGAGGGGAGGGGAATGGGGAAAAAAGAAGCAACAAGATACATCATGTACAGGTACAAATTCCCTATGATGAATGTTATCATTATGTACATCTAAAATGTACCATTAAAATACAATTTTTTTAAAAAACCACAAAAAAAAAATGTTCAGAAGCTAATACTCTTCGATTTAAAGTTTTGGTTTTCTGGGTCCTGCACATTTATACCTTGTTACTAAAAAAAAAAAATTCTACATTGGATCTTTTCTTCCATTACAGTTCCTGTTTGTAAATAAAGCTATCAATACACATACACAAGGCACGATCAAAGAAAATAGTGAATGCTTAAATTAAAAAAAATTTACTAGAGTAAAAGATACATTGTCAATAACGATAAGCGTGTTCAAAGTCGAGGGAGATATTGAAGGAGATTAATGGCAATGTGTCTTACTGTAATAAATAAACATTCACCGTACTTTTTGATAACTCCATCATATACTCATTTTTGTAATTTGTCATCCTGCTGAATTCTGGTTTTCTTCCAGTTTATGGGACACACAGTATGATCTACAACAATTTGCTTCCCCTTTTCAAATATCCCTAAGTCTTATTTCTTTCTCTGATTTATCTCGTCGCCTAGTGTGTCCACAGTAATGACTAAGTGAGCACCCCATTACAAATATCTAAGTATTTTAGAAGAAGTCTAGTGTACTGAGTAAGCACACAGGTTTGGGGCACAGACAAGGGTACGAGTTCTCGCTCCCCTTCCCATCCTGGGGGACTTCAGTTCAGTCTCTGCATCTCTGTTATGGCTGGTGGGCACCAACCGCTCGGGAAGCGTTAGCCATTATTATTGGTGATGGTAAATTCAGCCTGCACAGCTGACAGGCGGAAATGTGATGCACCTTCTTTGCTGCAGAAAATGCCAGGTCTTTCCCAGCTACATAACCTTGTGTAGCTCTGGCTGCCCTGTTTCCTTTATGTTTAAGTTTGTACTTGTTCAGTGAGGCACATTTGGGTTGTCTATGTATTTACCTCCCCATCCACATTAGCATTGACTGACAAAACCAGCTTTTTTCTTTCTTTTTTGAGACAGGATCTCACCATGTTGCCTAGGCTGGCCTTAAACTTATGGGTTCAGGCAGTCCTTCTGCCTCAGCCTTCCTAGGAGCTCAGACTATGGGCATGTACAGTACCATGGTACCCAGTAAACCAATTCTTTTCTAAGTGCATATAACAGTACAGTGTCTTACAGTGGCGAAAAATTCTGGAGCAAGCGCCCTGCTTTGTGTCAAATCTGTAGAGAGGCGAACACTCACCAACTGATTCCTTTCCCATCCGTTTTCTTGGTCACTAATGCTTTCCAATAGTCATGAGTGCTTTTAATGATATCAACTGCAAAGTCCTATAATTTGAAGAGATATGTATTTACAATGATGAAAAGTATCCTTTTCCTATTATCAACATTCCCCAAAGCCTAATACAGTGGTACCTGGATTTATGAACACTTTGGTTTGCAAAACAAATGACTGTGGCCATCTCTCCTGCATGAACACGAACGTGGCCATCTTCTCCAGGATCATGGAACAGATTAAGTTCATGAACTGAGGCACCACTGTATGCCCGCCTCCCTTCTTTCTGCAGTACTGAGAACTGAACCCAGGGCTTTTACACTGAGGTGCCTCTCCAGCTCTGTATTTTTTACTTTGAGCCAGGGTCCCACTAAATTGGCTAAATTGCCCAGGCTGGGTTTGAGCTCTTGATCCTCCTGTCAGAGTACTGGGATTACAGGTGTGTACACCACACCCAACTACTTTGTCTCTTTGAATCATTTCTTACCAAAAATGGAAGAGGACATTTTAATAAACACCAAGACTGTCTTGCATCTCCAGACTTTTGTTTCCTCAATCTTTAAATGAGAACAACATGGTTCAATTATAAGCCTCACAGAAGTAGGCTTTAAGCTACAGTTCGGAATGACATATTACCTTATCTTTAAATTCTGCATTGAAAGCAAACTCATTTTCTGGTTTTCCATCAGGAACCTTGTACCTTCTAAACCAGTCCACAGTAGCTTCTAGGTAGCCAGGCTTCAGCCGTTCAACATCATTGATGTCTAGGAAAATAAGCAGATTGCATGATATGTAAGTATTTATACATTCAACAAAAACATCAAGTACTACACTGAGAGAGCTGTAGTTTATTATCAAAAAGCTTAAGATAATATCAAAGCTAACCACCTTGTTAAGAAGAGAACACATACAAATTAAAAGGAAAGCAGTCTATAGTCTTTGAATAACTCTGAAATTAAGCAAGGAGCTATCAGGTCAGTATGACTGTAACTGCTGTTAGATAAGAAGGAGAAATGACTGGGGTTTCATAATGAAAGAACCAGTTTGGTATGGGTGGATAACACCTACGAGAAAGGTAAAAAGACAGGTTGAGGCTGTATTTCAGAGGGTCCCATCCCAATAACAAGACAAAAATGGATTAGGCTTTGATTTCCTGGTGAGTTATTTTTTAAAAACATTGTTTCTTTTATTTATGGCTGGAGATGGAACCCAGAGCCATGTGCATGCTAGGCAAGTGCTCTACCACTGAGCTACTGCCCCAGCCCATGGGTGATATCTTAAATGTGACAGAAGCCACAGGAGAAAGAAATTAGGAAAACAATATCATTCATAAGTTTCAAGAAAAATTAAATACTCAGGAATTAACCTAACAAAGGAAGTGAAAGACTTCTAAAACAAAAACTACAGTACTTTGAAAGAGGAGATGGAAGAGGACATCAGAAAATGGAAAGGTATTCCCTGTTCCTGAAGAGGCAGAACCAATATCACGAAAATGGCCATACTTCCAAAACTATATAGAGATATAATGCAATCCTAAGCAAAATACCAAGAGCATTCCTCACAGAACCAAAAAAAAAAAAAATCCTAAAATTCATATGAAACCAGAAGAGAACCAGAATACCAAAAGAAATCCTGGGTAACAACAGCAAAGCAGGAGGGATCACAATTCTGGATTTCAAATTATATTACAAAGCTATAGTGATTAAAAAAAAAAAAATCCAGCATGGTACTCACACAAAAACAGACATGTGGATCAATGGAACAGAACAGAGAATGCAGAAACAACCCCAGGCACACTTGGCCATCTGATCTTTGACAAAGGGGCCAAAAGCACACTCTGGAGGAAAGATAGACTCTTTAACAAATGCTGCTGGGAAAACTGGTGATCCACATGCAGAAGTTTGAATCTAGACCCATCTATCTCACCATGTACTAAACTGAAATCAAAATGGATCAATGATCTGAAAGTTAAAACAGAAACAATCTGGAAGACAAAATAGTTTAAATTCTTGAAAGCATAGGCAAGGACTTTCTGAACAGACCCCCAACTGCACAAGAAATAACATCAAGAATCAACAAATGGGATTATATCAAATTAAACCTCTTCTCTACAACAAAAGAAACAACCTACAGAGTGAGAAAAAATATTTTGCCAGCTATTCTTTGGACAGAGGATTAATATCTAGACTATACAGAAAATAAAAACAAAGAAACAAAAAAGAACCTAAAAAAAAAAAAAATCGACTCCTCCCAAATAAAACACCCAATCAGAAAATGGGCAATTGAAACAAATAGACACCAGAAGTACAAATGGCCAATAAACAGATTTTTAAAAAATGTTCAACATCTCTGGCCACTAGAGAAATGGAAATTAGAACAACACTGAGATTCCATCTTACCCCAGAAAGAATTGCTATCATCAAGTAATCAAATAATAAATGCTGTCAGGGATAAAGGAACCCTTCTATATTGCTGGTGGCAATGTAAACTAGCACAACCACTACAAAAATTAGTATGGAGAGTCCTCAAAGAACCAAAAATAGAAATTCTAGGGCCGGGGATTTAGCTCAGTGATTAGAGTGCCTGCCTCGCAAGCACAAGGCCCTGAGTTTGATCCCCAGCACCACAAAAAAAAAAAAAAAAAAAAGAAATTCTACTAGATATAACTATTCCCCTTCTAGATATCTTCCTGAAAAAGTTAAAGACATTATATTATAGTGATATACACATACCTATGTTTATAACAGCACAACTTACAATAGCTAAATCTTGGAAGCAGCTAATATGTCCATCAACAGATGAATGGATAAAGAAAACATGATATTTACAAACAATGGAGTATTATGCTGCCATAAAGAAGGTTAAATCTGAGTCATTTGTAGGAAGTTGGACATGCTTTGAGACCATTATGTTAAGTGAAATGATTTTTCTTGTATGAGAAACCCAGAGTATAAATCATTTAAAGATCATAATTAAAAAAAAAGTAATAGGAAATGGGGAGACAGAGCTTTTGCAAATGGGAAGGGACCGAGAGATAGACAGAAGGTAGAGAGAGGGGAGGGGAAAGGAAATAAAAAGAATTAAGATGTGCTGTGTACGTGTGCCAACTCCCCGCAAGGAATGTAATCATTATGTACTGCAATCATGTACTAAAAAAATGTGACTAGATTGTTTTCTAGCACAGGCATTATATATCACAATACTTCAGTTCTGGCCAACAGAAAAGTGTGCTGCTTAAAAATAATTTCAAAACCTTTCTGCACAGCCACCAACAATGAGTAGCCTCAATGCCACCAAACTTTTTTGCTCCATGCCAGAAAGCAGAAGATACAGGTGGTAAAAAGTCAAGCAGGAAAGAGAAATATATTTGACAGTAGTTTATATTTGTATAAAATAACTTGACTTCAGTCCAATTTGTGATCTACTGTACATTGATAAGAATGCATATATTCTCATAGTATCACTAAAAGTATAAAAAACTTTAAATTAGGAAATGTTTAAACACTAGTAGATTTATTTTCTTTCAATAGTGGGGATTGAACCCAGGACTTTTGCACAAAGCTTTATCCTCAGCCCTTTTTGAGTTTTTACTTTGAGACAGGATCTCACTAACTCACTAAATTTTGCCCAAGCTGGGCTTAAACTTGCAATCCTCTTGCCTCAGCCTCCAGGAGGCTAGGATCATAGGAGTACACTACCACACCTGGCTCTAGCACAGATAAATTTCAAAGGTCTTATAATAGATATGAAGTGTAGCTCTTGGTGTAGAAATAGTTTAAAAACCTACAAACTGGAAATACAAATGTTGGTGTTTTCCAATAACAATAACCAATTCTCCACTTTTTCAGATACCAGTAGGGTGTTCAACTCTGACACTATCTACCTGGGGTTAGCACCAGCTCCCACAAGTTAAACAACTCAGTCTCCCAAGACTGACCCATCTTCAGACAACAGCCACAAGCCCTCCTTCCTGGCCTTCCTGACCCACTGGCTATTGCTGGGGTGGGGTCGGGGAGGGTGCAGAGATCCCCAATCATTTTCTAAGTTTCCATAACTTGTCACAACTCAGAGAAGTCAGGAAGACACTACACTTATTGGTTTGCTACAAAAGATACAACCCAGGAACAGCAGATAGAAGAGCTGTATAGGGGCTGACCCATGCTGCTGACAGACAGGCACTGCCCTAGGTTGACATTAGGCAAAGCTGCATACTACTTGCACCATGAGACCAGGTGCCCAGGAAATGTTTTCAAGAATCTAAGAACTGAGAGGAGAACTAGATAGGGAAAAGGGGGATAAAGAAGAAGGTTAAAAGAAAAGTAAGATGAAAGGGGTAAAAAAATGGAAAAGTGTAAATAAACTTGTTGCAAATAGAGAGGGGTGAGTGAATGGAAGGGCGGGGAGGGGAAGAGGGGGGAAAGCCAAGATACATCATGTACAGGTACAAAATAACTATGCTGATTATGATCATTATGTATACAATGTACCAATACATGTTCTTGGTAAAAATAAAAAAAAAAAGAATCGAAGAACCTCTACCACAGGGAAACAATGTCTAGCAAATCAGTGCTGACGAAGTGAATGGCTTGGCATCACCAACTGTAGCCACAGCATGCTAGAGAGAGCATGTTCTCCTGTGTTAAGTGGCACACAGCGCATGTGAAAACAGACACATCAACAGAATCAGAGTTGTACTATCAAGAAAGTAACAATTGGTCAGCACACATTCTCACAGTATACAATTGAAGTACAGACACACTGAAATGAAAATGTTAAGACTCTTCCCCACCGCACCATGGAAGGACTGGTTCTTCCAGCCCTTTTCAGTGGATTTACACACATGCAAGTCTGTGCCGTCAAGATGACTCATCACTGCCCACGCTGACCTAGATTCCCCTGCTGAGGGAGGGTCTGTCATGCTCTCTGCTATCAAGTTACTCTCCCCTCTCCGCTTTCCACACTGTACTGTCTGGAAGGAAGTCACTCTGCAATAATCTATAACAAGTAGTGGAGAGTTATGCTCTCCTGCCTTAAGGGTGAGCAGCTAAGAAATTATCTGGAATTTTGCTGAAGAGATTTGTCTACCTTCCCCCACTTGTTTGTGTGTTTCTTCGATCATTCATTAATGTCAGTACAGATTCATGGGTATTTATTTTATACTCTGGGTTATAATGCAAAACTACCTCGACTGTGTGTCCCTTTGACAGGGTTCTTTGGAATAATTTCTCTACTTCCTGCAGCTACAAGATGCTTCAGGCTCATCTTGACATTCTCTGCCCCTGCCCTGTAAGCAAGGAGTCTTGGTGCCCTTTTACTGTAGAATGGCATTGGAAACCAAGATCCGGGTACCAGGAATGCTCCCCACTACTGAGAGGGTCTTGTAAGCCTGCAGCCCACAGAGAAAAGAAACAGATGTGTATATACCACTTCAGGTACATCCGCACATCTAAATACGTTCTCCATGTAGTGATTTGTATCTATACTGTGATAAACATGAGTTTCTCCAACTCTGATCCATCCCCACATGGCTAATTCCAGCCACGCCCCCTTGCTTATCTGTAATCTCCTACCCCTGGCTCCTCCCATCTTCCACCCACTTAACTGCTCAGAGCCAGGACACACGTATAGCAGCTTCAGGATTCTGAACTGTACGCCACCGAGGAACAACTTTCCAACTAGAATGCAATGTCTGACCAACTCCACTCATTTCCAAAATTTCTAAGATCAGCACCTTGTTTCCCATTCCCTCAGTGAGGGAGGTTACTTCACGGTAAATACTTTCATTTACATAATAAGAATTTTCATAGTAAAGTTAGATCTTTTTGTCATAGTTTGTATTTCATCTGGGAGTCAACTTTGTAAATAACTTTTACAGATTTGCATGCATTGAGGGTCATTCTTTGTGCTGTGTATTAGTTACCTAATGCTATGGTAACAAATTTTCACAAACTCAGTAGCTTAGAACAATGCAGATTCATCCATTCATTTCTGGCCCCCAACTTGCAATCTTCCTGCCTCAGCCTCCAGAGTAGCTGGGATTACAGGCATGTACCACTGCATCCAGCAACAATAATTTATTACCTAACAGCTCTATAGGTCAAAGTTCCAAAGGTCGGACGGAACCAGGGGACGCAACGGAGGCAGGCCGGAGCCGCTGCCGTTGCCATGACTCGCGGTAACCAGCGTGAGCTCGCCGGCCAGAAGAATATGAAAAAGCAGAGCGACTCGGTTAAGGGGAAGCGCCGAGATGACGGGCTTTCTGCTGCCGCCCGCAAGCAGAGGGACTC
>PVJO010028649.1:0-17835 GCA_004026905.1 Hystrix cristata
TCTATTCTACCCCTTTGTCCTTATTTACACTTATGGTTTCTCATATCAGAGAAACAATTCGATGTGTACTAATAAGTGTCTGATTTATTTCACTTAATAGTATGTTCTCCAGGAACATCCATTTATATACAAATGACTCTAGTTTATCCTTTTTTATGGCGGTGTAGTACTCCATTGTGTAGAAAAACCACATCTTCTTCAGCCATTCATTAATTGTTGGGCATTTAGGTTGTTTCCAAGACTTAGCTATTACAAACTGTGCTGCTATGAACATGGTTGTGCATATATCACTGTGATATGATGATTTTAATTCTTCTGGGAAGATACCAAGCAGAGGAACAGCTGGGTCAGGCCGCTTCCGGTAGGGATTTGCGCTGGTACAGACTGCTTTTGACAGAACACAGGCCACCCCACCTCCTAACACTTATCCTGTTAGATTTCATGGTCACTGACACTGAACATTAGCCCAAATTAGTAGTAGTCTTTATTCTTATATTTATGAGACTTCAAGTCTACTGCTTATTTATTTAAAAAAACTTACACCTTTATCATAGGGGTTAATGTTTGAGTCCTTTCTACTCGACCCATGATGAAGAGGTCTGGTTGAAAATAACTAATAATCGACTTGGGTTTTGTGCTTATCTTTTGGAAGGAGTTATATAAGCCCTGGAAAAATGTACTTGGTCATAAGGGAGAAAGTCTCGTGTTGGGTATTTCTACTCTTTATTGAGTTCAGTGGTCAAAACTGAGTTTGGGGGCTGGAAGTGTAACTCGGTGGTAGAGTATGTGTCTCACATGCACAAGGCCCAGAGTTCGATCACTGATACAAATAAATGGACAAATAAATAAATAAAATCGGCGTTCCCCAAAATTCTTCAGACCACAATCGCTCAGAGATTTGGCAACGCCTGTGATTTGCTGCGGTGTGAACTTTCCTCCTTTTGTCTACTCACGCTTGATTCACTTCCTGTTTTACCCGGAACTCACTTTCCTCTTGACTTTTGTCTGCGCTGCAGCCGCAACGAGGACCCTGAAAGATTCCCGGCTGTGATCTGGGAGGCAGAATGCCGCTACTCGGGCTGTGTCAATGCCGAGGGGAAGGAGGACCACCACGTGAGCTCCGTCCCCATCCAGCAAGAGATCATGGTCCTGCGCAGGGAGCCTCACAACTGCCCACTCTCCTTCCGCCTGGAGAAGATGAAGGTGACCGTGGGCTGCACCTGTGTCACCCCCGTCGTCCGCCACATGGGCTGAGAGCTTCGGTCAGAGCCGGGCCTGCCAGAAGCAGCGAGCTTCTCTGTGCCGGACCCAGCACTCAGGACCCCTCATCTCCCTGAGGCCCAGCCCCACTTCAGACCAAACTCACTGGAGTTCCTTAGAACATTCATCCTATTGTGACTGGGGAGGCCGGACTGTTCCCAGACGGCTTCGGAGTCACAGCTCTCTCTCACCAGGGAAGAAGGTTTAGGAGGAATGTTAATTTGCTTCTTGCTTGCTTATCTAAGGACTTTAAATTATTTATGTATTTAATGTGTCCTGAGGTTACTTTGGGGCATAAGACTTCATTTTAATGAATTACCTATCTTGGAAATTTTATTATTTAAAAAAGTAAAACTTATTTATATGAGCTATTTATGAATCTGTTTCCTAAATCTTTAGAGAAAGGTGAAAGTTCAGTTATTAGTTCTACCTAAGGAAATCCTAGATAGGATTAAATGGAAACAGGAAATTTCTGAGCTTTTACACGAATGAGTGTATGATTTTTTCCTTTCGTCTCTTAGAAGTGCATGATGTAACTGAAAAGATAGAAAGACTCAACCTAGTTTCATATTTATTAATTTAAGCTTTTAAATTATTGAGGTTTCATAGAAGGGATGGCAAGTCTAACTCTGTTCTGTTAAACCTTGTAATACAATCACTCTGTGATAATAAAAGTTGGGAAGAAAATTTGTTTCTTTACTCTTTCTCATTAAAAGCATACTTGGTTCTTCACATCCATACATTTTGTATCCTTAGAGTCGACCAACTCGGCATCAGAAATGTAATTAGGCCTATGTTGGCTATGTCTGTACTGAACACATAAGGGTTTTTTCCCTTGTCATTATTTCCTATGCAGTACAATATAACAACTATTTACATAGCACTTACGTAGTGTGAGATACTATAAGTCATCTAGAGATTATTTAAAGTATACACAAGGATGTGCGTAGGTTAGATGCAAATATTACCAATTCATATGAGGGCCTTGTGCATCCACAGATTTTGTTATCTTGTGGGGAATACCTGTCACAAATCCCCCAAAGATACTGGGGGACAACTGTACTTCAACAAATTCAGCTTTTCCCTACTGAGAAAAGTGTGACAATTCACCAATAGAGCAAAGCAAAGATGGTTTTGAGCATCATGCCCTGGAACCACCCAAGTCCCAGTCCTCAATTTCAGATGCCTTCCAGACAACCGAAAGCAAGGCTTTCATACCATTCAGCAGTGCTGTGGACAGAAGCATTCCAAATATATTAAGCAAACAAAATAATGGCCGTGGAAAAATTAACTAAAGATCAAGTGGGAAAAATAAGAGAACCACTCAAAAATATAACCTAAAATTTGACATAAAAAAACGAAGTCCTGAGAGGAGACTCTGTTTTCAAACTAGTATGTCCAGGGTCTACCCAAAACTCAGCTTCCTTTGAAGATTAAGGTCCACCAGAGATTGACAGAGGCCACACTCCTAGGACCTGTCTCTCTGATCCAGTGCACCCGGGACACAGGAAGGAGCCCATGAGGCAGAACAAGCTTGAAGCATGAGAAAAGTTCAGTGCAAGTAAAATAAAAACTGAACACATTCAATTTCAGAGTAGCTTTAAGTTTCAAATCATAACCACACCCTCCCATGGCCCATTGTGCCCTACTTCTGGAGGTCTCTGGAGATTCTCCAGCCAGCCGCCCTGGCAGCCTGCTTCCCTGAAACCTGCGCCCTTGAGTCCCACATTCCCCCAGCCTGCTGCAGCTCCACCTAAAGACCTATAGCCTTTCTCTGCTTCTTTCCAAGTTCCACATCCAGGGGTCAAATACTCCAGTGCCTCCTCTTCAGTGTCGCTTTGTGTTCTTACATCTTTATTCTTGTGGCTGTTCCAGTCACCAGCTTCCTGAAGACCATCCATCGACAGCTGCTTACAGGATCACACAGCTTCGTGCTTAAAATGCATCACTAAAAACCCACTGCTCATTATTTATTCTTCCCTGAGTGGTAAAAATAAGAATTTGGTTTTGTTTTTGCTTTTGTTTTAGGAGGAGCGCAAGAGAAGGACATATGTACATCTATGGTCCTGAAGCATTATTTCATACTGGATTGTTTTTTGGATGGGAAGTGGCAGCTGCCTTCTGTGTTAGTCCATTTTGTGTTCTTATAACAAAATACCTGGGGCTGGAAATGTTATAGAGAAGGGGTTTATTTAGCTCACAGTCCTGGAGATCCAAAAGCAAAGCACCAACGACTGCTCGGTTCTAGTAAGGACCTCGTGGTGGGTGGCATCATACAGCAAGAGCCTGTGCCAAAGAAGAGGGGTTCAGGGAAGATGCCAGGCTTGCCATTCTCAAGACAGTCCCATGAGACCCGGTGCATGCTCATGAGACAGTGTTAATCCTTTCAGAGGATGATGTCCCCATGACCAAATGGCCCTGCCTCTTAAAGTTTCCCCACCTCACCACTGCTCCCCTGGGGACCAAACATTACTCACAGGAACATTTGGAGACAATTCATAGCTGAACCACAGCACTTTCCACATCCCCACCCCTGACAGCCTTTGCTTTCTCTCTGTCTTCACATTCCCCAGTTATCACTATTGTCTACTCAGTCATCCAAGCTAGGAACCAGCAAGCCTTCTCCATCTCATCTTTTCTCTTCCTCGCCATTAACATCCACACATCACCAAACTTGCTACATTCCCGAATGTTTTCAAACAGACTCTCTTCCTCTCCAACAATATCATGGAGCCCAGGCTCACGACTTTTCTCATTTCTTTCCTCAGTTATCGCTGCAACTTCCAACTTGTTCCTCCCGCCATTGCTCCTGTCCCCTTTAATCCATCCTCCAACACACCTGTCCATGGCAAGTCAAGCATAGTAGAAAGTGCCCTCAATAACCCATTCCTGCTCTATCTCATTCCACTTCCTCCAGGTGTTTTATGTTCCAGTTGTAGTAATAAGGTTCTGGTGGTAACCACCATGCTGTTCTTGATCTCAGCACCTGTGCCATGCCTCCTCTCTGCCCAAGTGTCCTCACCACCCTCTCCTCCACTAGTCCTCACAGAGGACCATATAATCCAGGCCCGCCTGGAACTCACTATGTAGCCCAGACTGGCCTTGAATTCATGATTCTCTTGCCTCAGCCTCCCAAGTGCTGGGATTACAGCTATGCAACACCATATCCAGCTATCTTTTTACTTTTTGAATGCAACCATTATGAATTTATCATTAAAATTGGTTACCATTATATTTCTGATGGACATGCAGCCAGTGAAACCCATGAGAAGTCTAAAAACTATGCATGCAGTGTTTAAGGACTAATCTCCAGTGGCCAGAACCAACTCACCCAAACCCATTTTATGCCAGCGAGATTGGGAAGGAGAGCGTTCTGTATGACCCAGAAAAAAAAACACTTAACATTACCTCTGCCATCACACACAAGATGAAAGAAGGCCCACGCAAGACATATTCCCACAGTCAAACAATTCCAAGCAGCTAAGATGTTATGGGTCTATTTCTTAGAGGAAGAACACCTACATCACAAGCGAGGGTTACATAATTATATAAATCACTTTGAATCTATACTAATTTAAAAAAAAAATTCTCTACAAATTTTGGCATTGCAACACACCAAAAATGCACATAACCTGCTTGTGACATGTCACAACAAATGGTAGTTCACCTGTGTTTTATGATCATGCAGTCATCATGGTTCCATTCCACCTCCCAAGAAAGAATGTTCTGAAGCATAAATCTGATTGTATTACTCTCCTCCTCATCTCTCAAGAAAGAATATTCTCTTTAAAATGTAAATCTGACTGCATTACTCCCCAAATCATTCCTCAGGAACTCCCCCATACTTACAGTGTGAAGGGTAAACTAGCTTGCATAAAATAAATAATACCTCCAAGGCCAGGCCTAGCCCACGTCTCACAGTGCTCCAGCCCATTCGCATCCCTCCCTGCCCACAAGCAATCACTGTCAAGTCTACGTGGTTCCCACATCTGGGACTTTTCTTATTCTTCTTAGGCTTTTTTTTTTTTTTTTTTTTTGCAGAGGTGGGGATCAAACTCAGGGCCTTGCCCTTCCCAGGCTTCACCCTCAAATCTCTTTAACTTCACAGTTTCCAGAACTCTAGCAACAATACTTTCACCTTCTGGTAAAATATTGAGGAACCTGACCAACACAGGGATCTCCCACACATGACCCTAGATCACTCTTTAGTGAAGTTTAGAGTTCACAAATTTGCCTAAAATACACTTAGATCCCAATCAACTTTTATCTTAATCTTGAGCAGACCTGGGGTGGGGGGAAAACCTCTAACATAAAGACAAATATGAAAAGAAAGGAAGAAAGGAATGAAGGAAGGAAGGGGGAGAGAGAGAGAAAGAGAAAGAGAAAGAAAGAAAGATTAGGAGAAAAGAGAAAATATCCAAGGACACTCCCCAAAAATATAATTAAAACTCTCAGATGCAGAATGTCCATGAAATCATGACTTCTTGAAATCAAATAGTATACTACTTTAAAAAAGGAAAATATCAAGAGCTAAAAAAGAGTTCTTAAAAATTTAAAAACTGATAGCAGAAATGAAAGAGTAAATAGAAGTAACTAGGAAGAGAAAGCTCAGAAAATGTTCAAGGAAGTAAGGCAGAAAGATAAAATATTGGGGAAAAGATGAGAAGAGGACCTTTCCAGAAAGAACTATATCAAAATAGAAACAAAAAACAGTAAGACATTAAGAAGAAAACAACAAAACACATGAAAGAAAATAGCCAGAATTTAAGAATGAGCTACCAGAGCATTCATCAAATGCCCAGTCTGAATGAAACAAACTCAACCCAGGCCACATCTTCACAAAATTTCAGATATGAAGGCAAAGAAAATATTCTGTAAGCTTTGTGGAAATAAAAACGATTCATGTACAAAGGGCCAGGACTCAGAATGCTTTCAGAATTCTCAACTGACTCTAGAATATAGAACATATATTCTACTGAAAATACAAAAGAAAGTAATTTCCAACATAAAACTCTAAGCCTATTAAAGATGTATTACAAGGAAAAAATACATTTTCAGGTAAGCAAGATCTTACATAAATTTGTTTTCCCATGAAACCATTCTCAAGAAACTACTTGAGGATATACTTCATCAAAACAATATAGTAAGCTAAAACATAACATGATAAGAAGTACAGGAAATGGAGTCAATGCAGGAAAGATGCTATGGGGTTTTGCGCCATGAAGTAAAGGAGATTCAAGGAAGATAGCTGTTCACTAGAGGTAGATAATAACCAGTCTAGACTGGTGCCATGTGATTCAAGGGACAGACAAATTGAGGACTGTTAGCAGCAACATCCTCTCTGCCATTGAGCACTCTTGAATTTGAGGACAAAATTGCCAGGTCAGCCTATCGCAGATTCTTATTTGTATGTAACCTCTCTTGGCTGTGATGAAGTTCCTCATCTCCTGCTTGCCCTGCTGCCTGAATTAGTTCAAGACATGCATTCCTTCCCTCCCACCCTCACCCACCAAAGTACCTGTTTAGATCTACATTTGAAAGTTGGAGATTAGGCCTCAAAAGATGAGAAGCAGAAGACACAGAGCAATCTATTCACCTCGACCTAACTTCTGCTAGACTTTATGAACCCAGGCTACAAAGCTCAAGGACAGACCTACAATGTATAATGGCTAAACAAACCTTTATTTCTCACTCTTGAAGCAGTACGGGTAAGATATTTCTGTTCAGTAAACATGTCTCTGCCATGTCAGGATTAGGGAGCCAGTTTTCTCTTCATCTCATGGATGTGGGGGTGCTGGAAAATGAGGTCCCTGGATGAGCAAATACATCCCAAATGCAGCTCTCTCTACTGGATTATGGAGGTGGCTGACCAGCTCTGCTTCCCTGGCCCACCCCACAGGCCCAAGGGTTTTCTGAGTCTCATTCATGACCTTTCCAGAACAAGTTCTTATAAAACCTTCCTCAGAGTCCCCCTAACAGTGGGAATGTTGCCTTCTCTTCATTAGCTGGGTTTGTGTTTGCCCAACTGGTTTTTCAAAATTGAGCAATTAAACTAAGAGTTAAGGATGCAAACACAGATATGATACAATTATAAAGAAAAAGCAAGGGGCAAATGGACACCAAAGACAGGATAGAGGTTTCTTCTAGAGGGAAAAATGGGTTGAACAGTGTTATCCAGTAGTGACTGCAAAAATGGCTCACCAAACAAAAGTGTTTCAGGCCCTTGTCTCAAGAAGGACTTGGATGAGACAAGCTTAAAAGATTGCCAAAGTTTATTTTAAAATGAGAGGTGAATGGGGTAAGGGAATAACTAGCTGTGCAGAGCAAAAATAGGCTAAACAGAGAGAGAAAAGAACAGAAAGTAAAGGTACATCCTGGGTCTGACCCAGGACAGGCTATCGTGGGAGGCCACCATAGCAAGCTCCCCACAGAGTCTGTCTCTTTAATACTATCCAGATTTCACAGGAGCTCATGAGAAGTCTCTGAGAGTTATCAGGAGCTGTCTGGAATGTTATAATTGACAGGTTCTGCTTACTTCCCCAGCCAGCTTCACCATGCCCAACAAGGGCATCAGGGCAATATTTCACCTCTTACTCTGTATTTCCAGGGACTTAAACCTGTTTGGGTTTTTTTTTTCCCCCTTTAGATTGCACACATACATTTTATTCATTCTTCTGCATATGTGATACAGTTCACAATTGAAAAGTTTTAAAATATTTCAAAAAAACCACAAAGGAAAATGATGATAGATTCAGCTAACCAAAACTCTAAATTTTCCATTTTAAAACATTTACCTAGGGGTTTGGGGATTTAGCTCAGTAGTAGAGCATTTGCCTAGCAAGCGGAGGACCCCAAGTTCGATCCCCAGTGCCTCGCCCACAAAAAAATTTACCTGAAAAGCAACCAAGTTGAAGAAATATATGATACTAATACTGGAAGTTTTCAATGAAGCCTGGCCACTAGGAGCCCTTCTACCTCTGGACCCTTGTCCTGCTGTCCCCTCTCCCTAGAACACTCTTCCACTGACAGCCTACTGAACAGATTCTCCCTTCACTTCTCTAAATGTCATTTTCTCAGTGAATCCATCCTTGGCCACCCTGGCATGCAGCTTCCCTGACCTTTTTCTCTATGACAATTACCTCCTACTAGGCTACTATCTAACTTACTCATTCTGTTTTGTGTCTATCTCATCCCACTAGAATGAAAACCCTGTGCAGGCAGGGATTATTTTCTGCTTTACTTCTCAATACTGAGAATAGTGCCTAGCACATAGTAGGTGCTCACTAAACATTTGTTAAATACACAGGTGGATGGATGGGTGGATGAATATAAAGAACTTATGATAATTAAGATAAGCATTAACAACATCTGCTGATAGGACAAGAGCTATAAACTGACAATTTACTTGATATAAGATATTAAAATGTCTCAGAAGCATGTTGGAGAGATACTAAATATCATTAAGGACCAAATAAATTCATATTAAACACCCTTTGCCTATCAAATTAAAATAGTTTACTTTTTAACTTTACTAGTGTTGGCAAGGATGCGCTGAATTGAGCAGTTGTCCATTTCTAATAAGTGTAAATGAGTGAAAAGGGATTATATAATCTAAGAGCTTTAAAAATGTTCTTATTTTTTGACCCAGTAATTACAACAAAATAATTTTAAAATATAGCAAAAAGCAAAACTCTGTAAATAATATTTACATAGCATATAACAACCATGAGGCCTTTTTAAATGTTCAACATGTAGAACCTAAGTAAAAATCATGAGTGAGAGAAAGACTGATTGAACTATTTGAAATAAGACATTGAAAAAAGGAAGTAAACACAGGAAAATGCTAACAGGAATTACTCTGGGGTTATGAGGACAGGTAATTTTTTCCTTTATAATTTCTGACTTTAAGTGAACATCTAATTCTTTTAAAATGTGGAGCAGTACTCATGATCTGAAATTTTGCAGCTTTAAATTTTTTTTTTATTTTGTGAATTGGATATGTTATTACCATCCTTTAAACAATAGTACAATGAATGGGGAAAATAAGATTATATAGATATGACCCTAACACAGAATCAACATCTGAAATCTGGAACCTTGGACTAAAAAACAAAGCAAAACAAAAGTGGCCACCAGAGCACCATCTCTCGCATTCCCTGGTAGCCACACTCTTGAGCAGACAAAAACCAAACAAAGAAACTACTCAAGACAGAAAAGCTACAAACTAGCAAATACTCCACTAAAAAAAAAAAAAAGAAGAAGAAGCTTCCTCTTCAAAATAGATCTCATACACAGATAGCAATAGTGAAATAAGCGTATACTTCTGTCCTTCTGTGTTGTCAATATCCCTTGCTTACAAACGAAGGCCTGGAGCCATGTATATTGTGTTGTGCCTACACCACTATTAAGCAAGCATTCACATTAAAGAACTCAACAAGTCTACTCTGGAGCACAAATGATGCAAATAGACTAATGATCAAATGAGGTCACCAGTGTCACATCTTCATCATGTCCTCAGCCTTGGCACACCTGAGGCGACAAATCAATTCAAAAAGATCAAAAGTAATGTCGGAATGGAGGTGGGGACACAGGAGAAAACTGGGTTCAGAAGTGTTTGAAGTACCAAAACGTCACGAAGTGCTGAGATGGTAATTTTCCGCCTCTCAAATTAGGAATGATCTTAAACTATTTTAACGCCTACTCTCATCAAGCTTTTTCACTCGGTCATCCCGCAGAACAGTTCCCGCCACCCTCACCAGTGACGTCCAGGTTGCCAGATTCCAAATCATCTCGCGGTCTTCATCCTGCTCTGTGCCTCATCAGCGCTGACGCCCACGAGCATGCCCTCCTCCATCCTCGGTTTCCCCCCTCCCCGCTCCCTTTCCATGGCTCAGCTCTCCGTCAGCAGGTTTACTTCAGGTATAAAAGCACAACAACTGAGGCTTGAGGACAAATGGGAAGACAAACCAAAGAAGTCCCACACTTACTGAGCTCATTCATAAGCCAGCCAAGGGCTTGGCGTGCTGCTCAAGTTATCACACAGTCCTTACAACTCCGCTTCCGCCGTCTTCAGCATGAAGGAAGGCACAGCCGGAAGGGACACCCGAGTCGAAGGCTCAGCCGAGTCTCTCCTCAGCCTCCTCTTAAGGCTGTCCTGGGGAGACACCACATCTCCAGGTTCTTTCCTATGCTGTCAGCAAGAAAGTTCGACCTGACTTTCAGGAGGCAAAGCAAATAGCAATAGCGAAAAAAGCATGTACCTCCAAGTACGGCTTGTCCCCTCCCCTGTTAGCCCAGTGCCTCAGCTTAATCTTAGGCTGGGAGGATCACTCACTCCCCCTGAGGACTGGTCGTCAAATGTCTTGGGCTCTGAAAGATCCTCAAAGTGCCCCCCAGGTCTTCCCTGGATAAAATTGTGAGTGAAATGAAACCTGGCTATGCTGGACTTTTCCCAACACTGTGTCACAGGCCGCCAATGGCAGTTCCCCGTGCTGTGACCATATTTCCAAAGGGAAATACCTCAAGACCTGAGATGATTGTGAGCCACCTCTGGAGGAAAAGAACTTAGGAAGATGTGTGAATATCAAAGTGTTAACATTTTTAGGACAGATACTATGATTTAGGGTGCAAAAGGAAGAATATTTAAATTTTGAACTGGTTTACACAATTAAGAGACATATAGTTGCTCTTCTTCCAAAAACATCCCTGTATTTACCTCTCACCAACAAACCTAGCTTTCTATCCTCTCTCTTTCCTCAGCAAGAAAGGCTTCTCCTGCCCAGAGAGGTCCCATTCTGTACCAGGGCATGAGTGACTTACACTAACACGTCATCACACCCTGCATGTTTCCATTTCTAGAGTGGATCTCCAGTAACCCGAAGCAGTTACCCCCACAGTGGGATCCACAGTGGGATCCACAGGTATCAGCAACAGTCAAAGGAACAACAAAGAGGCCTTTTCTAGCCCACCACAAACTAGAGCCACAGAATGTAAACTCCTTCCCCCAACTCTGCTCAGAATCTGGCCTCAGCTCTACTAATTTTTTGACCTTATGAAATTTGTTTGATATTTCTACACCTCTATTTCACATCTAGAAAGTGAAAATAACAATGGAAACAACCAGTAAGTTTGTTTTGATACTAAATGAAATAATGTTTAGTACACGAGTAGTGTGTTGACGGTGCCTTGGCCATAGAAAGTGCTCAATAAAGGTCATTTGGTATTGTGTTTACTGGGTTCATATCTGCTACACAACCAGCTGTGCTATGTGTGAAAATGGCCAACAAGAACTTCTTGCTCATGACTGCTGCAGTAGTGAGTATGGACATGGAAAACCAAACTGGGTCCACATCTGCTGCTTGTGTCTGGTTTTGCCACTGAGGTGGTTTCCTTTCCTGCTGCAAAGGCCCCTCCATTCTCTCTTGCTTGGGTTTCTGTCTTGTTTAGAGGTCAGTCTGCCATATAATCACTGCCCTGCAGTTGACTCTGATCGAACAGCAGTGATAGGAACTGGGAGTTTCGATGTAATCATGTTTGATATTTTGGTGTATTTTGTTGTCGTTTCTGTTTTTTGATGTGTTTTCTCATTCTTTCATGTTTCTGTACTAGTCCCTCATGGGCAGTAAAAAGGAAATACGAGACTAGCTCTCAGAAGAGATAATGTCTACCATTCCTCCTCCTTCCCCCTCCTTCTGGCTGATCTGTTTGACTAGCGGTTCATGAGAAAGAATAAAAGACATGGGGTGAGGGAGGCATATGTAGACAGGTCTATTTTGCAAATTTTGAAGACTTAACCTCCCTTTTGAAGGTCCATACTCATTAGGGCCAGTCATAAAACTGCATCCACATCCAAGTACTATTTATATATAAATATTTTAATTGACTAAGATGAAATTATAAATTGACTAACTAAAATTATAAATTTCGTTGACTAAGATGTTCATCACTTATGTAAAAGCATGTAATCTAACTTTACTTTGACTTTGTTGGCTTCCATTGGCACATTGGAGCCAATTAATTCCTTTTTCCACTTCTCAAAAAATTTTATGGAATAGAAAATTTTATAAGCTCCTGGCTCTGTGCCCTAGAGCTTACCAGATAAAACGGTCCTGGTTGAAGTTGGATTTAAATCCTAGCTCTGTTATTTAGCTCTGTAAGTTTGCATAAATTATTTAGCTCTGTGAATTTCAATCACCCTATCATTGAAGTGAACCTCCTCAGACATATTTATCTCCAAGCCCAGTGCTTTCATAGAGACATAGACAAATAACCAATTATTCAATGTTTTCTCATTTAATGTCTACAGTATACAGCCCCAACTAAATTACTGTTAGCAAAAGAGATTGAGGTTAAAGCAGGGCTACTGCATATAGCATCCCATTGTGTTCCAAGGCTTAGTCACCAAGGACCCCAAGTGGACAGTCCTGAAAGAAAATTCTACAGGAATAACAGATTTTCTGAGAAATATCTTGTGTTTTGTGTCAGTCAGTTTTCTGTTACTATAACAAAATACCTAAGATCAATCAAATTATAAGGAAGAAAGGTTTATTTGGGTTCAAAGTTTCAGAGATTTCAGTCCATAGTCCCTTGGCTCCATTGCTTTGAGCCTGTGGTTAGGGAGCACATCATGGTAGGAGCATGTAATGGAGAAAAGTGCTCACCTCATGGCCACCAGAAGGCAAAAAGAGACAGAAAAGATCTGAGAACCCAATATTCCCTTTAAAGACACACCCACCGACCTAACTTCCCTCCACTAGGCTCATCTCCAGAAGGTTCCACCACCTCTCAGTAGTGCCACAGCCTGGAGACCAAGCCTTCAATATGTTGGGGTTTTGGAGGACATTTGTTCGAACCATAGCATGCTTGCTACCGTTCATTCCTATTCTCACACTTCAAGCCTCATTCTTTGCGTTCTGTAACAACAAAACTCTTCCCCATGCATTCATGGACAACCTGTCCCCTTGTGTTCCATGTCTCAGGACTCCTGCTTTCTTGTACCTTGGCAGGTCTTGCAAGGTAACAGAGTGGTGAAAGAAGCTCACAGGTGGGCCTGGGCGACCAGGGCCAGACCTGAAGGAGGCATCTCAGAGCATCAGCGATGGACTGGCTTGCAGGGAAGAGACGGCTTCACTGAACAACATCTCTGGGTTGTCCTCCGTCAAAGCAACCCCCCTGCCAAAAAAATCCACTTTACTTTTTTCTCAGATATAACAACTGTCATCCACAGCACCAGAGATCAAATGTAATAAGGACTAACCGCTTTATTTTTAAATTACTTCACACATTTACTTTGAGTAAACAACCATGAAGAGACCCAAAGATTAGGAAAGAAGTTCCTATCCCCAAAGAAGTCACACTCTAGTGAAGCAAGAGGGTGGGGATGGAAAACAAGTGTGAAGAAAGGATTGGGTCTCGCAGCAAACATAGGCTAAATTACTGGCACAGGTTATAAAAGTATCGAAGACTTTCAAAAGAAATGTACTTCACTATTGGAAATATAGAGATGCCCAATATAGGGGTGCTTCTTTATCGCTACACATCCTCATATTCTCTGGCACCAACTCTTATGAGGTATGTGTTTTAGACCATAGCTGACATGGTTCTCAAAGCATGAAATGTCTAGGCTTAGATATCTTGGTGTTATCTGAGAAGCTGATACATGTTTGTGGTTAAAAGCAAGCATCCTTAAAAGGCTCAGATCAAAGACAACCTGTGTGTCATGTGCCTTAAGCTGGAACACCACAGGTAGGTTATTCTCGTAAGTTCCTGGAAAGAGTACCAGGCACTGTGGTTTGCCCACACCCATACACGTGCCAAATATGAATGATAGTGATGGTAATGATGACTGTGATGAAGATTCAGTCATCAACATTGAGGACACATTGATCCTGTGTTAATTACTGGAAAGACAAAGATGGAAAAGGATGGCTCATTCGCATTTACCTACCCAGTAACATCCTGAGAAACAGGGCCTGAGCTGACGCTTACTAGATGGTTATAATTATGAAATCATTATGCTGGGAAGAGTTTGAATGATCTTGCAGTCTATTTCTCTGCCAAAAGATAATAAAAGTGATACTATTCATGAGCAAAAATATCACCAAATCCACTTTTAAAGAACTCCAAATACAGACACATTATAATTCTGTGATCTAATATCCCAAAAAGCAAGTCCTCCTTAATGTTTGACTAAACTCTTAGATTGTGAACAATTATATAAAAATGCATTAGAACTTTTATCTTGGGGGAGAGACAACAAGATATCAAAAAAGCTATAATAACCTTACTTTAATTTATAAAAATAAACAAATATAACTAATTCAAGAATAAAGTAGCATTATATAATGATATAATAATTTATTAAATTGTATCTAACAAATTTTATATTGTACAGTGGCACTCTCATTTTGGGAAGATCTGTAGTGATGTGAATTAAACAAGAACTACAAAGGCACTTTTGGGAAAGAATTCTGGAGCAATAAACCTAAGAAGGAGTGAAGGGATGGGAGCCATGGAGCAAATGTAAGAGTTTGCCTCAGCTAGGAGTACAGTCAGCTAATCAAGAGTCTTATGTAGATTTGTAAGACATTGTCTTTTGGTTGTTTTTATTTTCTGCATGAATAAGAAATAAGGTCACCTGTTGAGTGTGAAAATGGTGGAGGTGGGATTGGAGATTTGAAGAGTGTATCAAGACAGATTTGGGAAAGAAAGGCAATAAGTTGGTAACTGGCACAAGGAGATAATAAAACTATGAAATAGTCATGTAGGAGAGGTGGAAGGGTAAGTAGATATTTGGGTAGCATTATGGACCCAGTTGAGCTTAGTGGTCACACATTTAAAATGACATTAGTCAGCTGGGTTGCATGTTTTTCTCCACCCAAATCAACAGTGAAGTTTCAAGCACACAGCAAATGGAGACTTGAATGTAATGGGGATTAGGATTTTTACCAAATGAAAATGAACAGGAAAAAGAGGCAAAGGACTGACAACATATGCACAAGAGTGACTGCAATAATTGGTTATGAGATTCAAGTCGGTTAAGGGGGAAAATAGAACATAAGGATAAAGGATAGAAAAATGATGATGGGACCTAATAAGGATGGGCTTAAAGATGGTTGGAGTCCTCGACTTTGACATATAATCACCACTGACTATTGAATTTTCCATTCCACTTGCACATCAGTGAAGCCAATCTAATTTAATCACATAATCCATGTATCTGACTCCGATCCAGCCTGAAGGATGATGGATTTCATAATGTGCACAAAAGCTAGTCTGGGATATGGGGCAAGGTGTAAATGAGAAAGTTCAGTCAGCCTTACAGTCATGAGAAAATATCCGAGGTAGAATAAAATCCTTGACTGGAAAATGATACTCCCCAATTTGATACTACCTTACATATACAACAGGTAGCTATAGAATATGTTTGAAGAAGGAAATTGAATGGAGTAAGTAATTGAAAATGATGTGATTTTCCTGAAGAAGAGAGTAATAAGTGGCAGTAGAAATTGCTGGAAGCTATGCATTTTAGAAAGTGTAAAGATTGGTTGGGGATTTAGCTCAGTGGTTAGAGTGCTTGCCCTGAGTTTGATCCCCAGCACCAAAAAAAAAAAAAAGAAAGAAAGAAAGAGTAAGGATAAAATCAATATGGCCTGATAGACTAGTTGGAAAGAACTAAGTAGAAACATTTTGAACATGGTAAATGGGCTGGATGGGAATGTCCTTGAATAGAGTAAGGAATGGAAGAAAGACAAGCAAGGGCATCGGAGTCAATGGAAGTGATGAATCAGCTTTGCACATGTTGAGCTTAAGCTGTCTGTGGAATATACCAGGGGAGATGTCTCATGAGAAAATGGAGACGTGAGTCCTAAACTCAGGAGAAGATTAGTCTTGAAGATCTTTGGTGAGTACAGCCCTTTGAGCAAAAGCAGATGGGATCAAAAGTATGGTGTGGGCATGTAATTATCAGAAATCAAGGTTCTTTGGTGTCTCCTAACATGAAGTTAAAGAGTGAAAGGCTAGAAACTGACCCTGTGAAATTGTGGTATCTAAGGATCAAGAGAAAGGGAAAAGTCTGTGAAAAAGATGAAGAAAGAACAGCTTAAAATATACCAAAAGAAGTTGGAAAAAGAAGTCAAAAGAATAAAGCACTTAAAAAACAATGAAATGTTCAGCTGAATCAAAGGCCAAGAAATGTCAAATAAGTTGTGACCTGAAAGTATCTGTTAGCTATAACAAGTCACTGAACCCTATAAGAAGTTTCTTTGGAGTAATGGAAGCCAAATAGAGTAAGGAATTACTGGAAGGGTAGGAAGTAGGAGACATTAAAAAAGGCTCCTTTCCAAGGAACTTGGCTACAAAAAGCAAAGTGAAAAAGTAATGACCATGGGAACCTGTGCTTTGCAGATTCAGGGTTGTTTTACGAAAACTGAAAATTTTTGAACATGGTTAGTTGAGAGGAAACATCTCCCTATTAACATGAGAGGAAACGGTCAGAGGTTGAAGATATAGGCAAACACTCAGGAGAATAAGATTCCTCGGGCAGAGGCAGATGTGTCTAAAGCACAGGAAGATGTCCGCCTCTTCTCCTGCTGGGAGGAGCCAAGAAAAGCCCAGGTGAAGCCAGGTGCGTGTCCTCCACCTTAGTGACAGATGCATCTGCCCCATTTCTCCCACTTTTTCATTACCCAATTCTCTGCATTCTGGTGTCTGACCTACTACTTTGCTGAAAGTACATTCCAAAATTCTCAAATAAACTTCCAGTTTCAAATTCAGGGAGATCATATCCATTCTTGTCTTCTAAACCCCTGCTCAGCCTCAACCCTGTGGAACACCTTCCCCTTCCTAAGTATCTTTCTTGCCTTGATTTCTGTGGCACTGTGACATTCACCTCATCTCCCTATTAATTTTTCTCTATACATGTACTTCTTTGACTTCTTTATTTTGGGTGCAAACTGTGGACATGCTCCTAAGATCTGCGACTTCAGCTCTCATCTTTATAAACACAGCATTCAGAGCTTTTTCCCACCCTTATCATGTGGCTTCAGTTGTCCAGAACTCTATACTGCAGGCCTCTAAGACGTTTGTCAAAAATGGAACCAATAGGTCAGAATCTGCAGGCATTGTTAATAGCCCCGAATCAATCGGAGAATGGGAGGGAGTGCTGATGACTGACCAAAGTTCCTGATATTTGACTAAGATTAAGTGACTGTAGCGAGCACATGACTATCACCTGGGATGGGTTCTGAGTAAGGATGAATGAAAACTCAGCTGGAGATAAGCAAAAAGCAAAAGGCAGGTTCGATAAAAATCGAACCAGATTAATATGATAAACACATATTCTGAGGAGAGAGGCTTCTGAATCCCTCACAAAACAAAACAAGGTGACAGAATCACAAATAAAAAGCAGTTAAGCTCTATTAAGTACATTTGTTGTGGTTTATCTTTTGACAAGTCACTGTGAAAATAGTTTGGCAGCTAAGTAGATATCATAAGCCTCAGCATTCTTCCTCTTAGGTACTCAAAATGAAACAAATGGACACACAAAGATCTGTATGTAAATTTCAGTTAAAAAAA
>PVJO010028650.1:0-17844 GCA_004026905.1 Hystrix cristata
GAGCTCCATGGTGGGGTCAGAGAGGCAGGGATCGCCCTGCCCTGATGCATTTGAACTTTGCAGGACTTGGTAAGGCATGCAGTTTTATTTTGAGTATGCTGGAGGGTGATTTCAGGGTTCCATCAGAGAAGTGCTGCTGAGATCTAACTTGTACTATGAAAGGATCACTTTGCTGTGTTGAGAAGAGACTGTATGAAGACAAGGAAGGAAGCTAAGGCACTGTTGAGAAGAATTTTACAATAATCCGGATGGAGATGACGATGATGCTTTGTAAGAGGGTAGTTGGCATGGAGGGATTGTTTTGACCTGGTTAAGCACGGGTTCCAGGAGAAGTCCCTGGACTCCAATGTCTGTTCCAAACACAGTGAATGACTGTGTTAAAAACTTAGCTGTGGGAGAATGGATATACTGGGAAGAGGGTGAAGTTTGGAGTTAAAGAATTCTGAGATAGAATCCAATGATTCCAATGAGATAGATTCCGATTTTATCTCCCAGTGATGTGACCTTGAACAGGTAATTAATCTCTTGGAGCAACTAGTTTTGTTTGTTTTAGAGTCAGAAAAATAACAGTTACCTCCCAGGGTTCTTGTGAAGATTTAGTGTGGTAATATGCATGAAAGCTATTCATAGAGGGCTTAACACACTTCATAAATATTAATTTCATTCAATTCCTCATTAGCTTAAATGTGGTCATTTACATTATAAGTTCACTAGATCATGGCTTGTTTTCCCATGAACCATACATATATTCCTTTGACACTCAGCAGAGTCTGTGCAGGGCATTTCTCAGTATATCTGTCCTGGAGGCAGCAGGGGTGAGAAATAGGAGTTTTTCTGACTAAATAGCTATGATTGTATTAAAGAGAAAATTGGCGATTTAACTCAAGTGATAGAGTGCTTGCCTAGCAAGCTCAAGGTCCTGAGTTCAATCCCCAGCACCACCCCCTAAAGATGCAGTGTATTAAAGAGAAAGTACAATGCTTATTTTCTTTGTAAGCTTCAGTCCCATGTTTAAAGTGAGGGTCGTCTCCAAAGTGGAAACTTCTGTTGGAAGGAGGCCTAAAGAAGTTCTAAGTATAGACTTAAGGGGTTCAGGGAATCTCCTCAAATGATGTGAAAAATTTTGTGCATATGTATTTTTTTTCTGGGAATAAGAATTTGAAGATAATGATTTTCTCCAAGGAATCCATGGCTCCCCAAACACTAGCCACCACTGTTCTATAAAACTGTACTTAACCAATGGCTGTTCTTTAAATGCCACTCCTCACATTTAAGAGAAATTGTTGCCTACTCTTGCTAATTCTTTTAACAAATATTTTACCACAAAACACTTTGTGGTTAGAAGATGTTGTTCTGGCTTCTTACATTTCTCAGTCTGTCAATATCTTCTGTCTTTAACTCCCCGACCATGGCTAATTATAACTTTCTCTGTGTATGTACTGTTTACAGAAAAAGCTTAGGATGTCTTTATACCTTTACTGCAATTGTGAATTACAAGAACAGCTTATTTTTTCCTTGCAGCATTCCTCATAAACTTGTAGAGAAAATTATGCTCTGGAAAGTTTTGTCCTCTGCTATTTGTATTTGTTGAATATTAGAATTAGATAGTTTCATCAAAGGAAAAAGCAGGTATTTTCTTTGAAAATTATCAGAGTTGACAGAAGAATCACAAAGGAGACAAAAACTGTCACATTCTATATGATTCTGGATTTATGTCTGTCTAACCCATCTGGGTCTATACTGACATGAAATGATTCCTAACAATTGTGAATCACTGTATTAAATAACTTTTAAGTGCTTTGAATCTTCTAATTGGTTCTTGGATCAATTTTATCCAAATTAATGAAAGGGGAACATACTATTTCTCCTAATAAAGTCTCTATAATTTAAAAAATTTGCCCACTTCCTAACTAAGAATCACATCCCAAATACTGCCTCGTGTGCAAACCGAAGAATTGATGCAGAAATTGAAAGATCGTATGCAGAAGAACCATTTCGGCAGCAGTGAACCACGTATTGTCTCATCAGCATCCATCATGATGTATCTAGCATGAAAAAGAGCTCCCTTCTCCCAAGACACAGAGAAAGCAGAGAAAAGTCAATCAGGATGAAGGAGTCATGTGTGCCTTCCATCCATGCATGATTTCTCCAGAGGCTCACACTGTTTATCAGTTAACACCACAGAATAAGTACCTTTTTATTCTTTAACTGGATACTGACCAGTCAAAAGGTAAGCTTTCCTAATAGTACTTTATCTGATTTTTCACTTTATCACACAAGGAAAGCTTTGCTGCTAACTTAATTGAGCTGATGACATTCATAAGTGGAATAATCCAGAGGTGGAAAAATCAGTCTTTGGGTTTGCTTTGTGAAGGAAAGCTTATTGTTTGTTTTGGTTATTTCACTGTGATATATAAAGCCCCTTTTTCACTGCATGTTTTTTTCCTCAATAATGTTTAATCTCATTTTTTCAAATCACCCTTTGCTTTAGTTGTGTCAGGAATTTTCCAAGTGTTTCTCACCCTGTAGAAGAAATACTCTGCTGGCTTGGTAACCTTGGTGTAAGGAGATTTTTACTTTGGTTGAGTACTTGAGTCTCCAAATCATAAATCCAATGGCAATCTTGTGGTGCTTGTCACCGGGATGCTGAGCAATTTATTGAACTAACTAGACCTTCAGAACACTTTGCTTGATACCAAGTTAGAGGGGTTGGATTTTCTTAAGAATGTGGTTTTTCTTGGGTCATTTGGAAATCCTCTGATAGGCACTCTTTTGCAATTGACTCTTGCTCACAATCCGAGATTTAGGCATCAGTCTTATTGGCAGAAGAAAAGTCAGTAAGTTTTGTTGAGCACCTATTATGTATTGCAGTTATGAGCAAGATACAATCCTTGCCTCCATAGCACTTACAGTTTACCAAGGGGAAGAGATAATGCTATAATTATTAAATATATTTGCTTAGTATTATAGTATGGCACTACTGTGATAAACAGTAGGGGAAGTCTTAACTTGGTATCTGGGTCCAGAGAAAGCTTTCTGGAAAAGAACAGTGTCAAACTGAGATCTGATAGAATAGTAGAAATTAGGTGAAGAAAGACAAGATCAGGAAGGGGATAGATAGTGTTGCCATGTCTTTTGATAAGGGGAATCGCATGTGGAAAGCCAGCTTGAGACACTTAAGTCCAGTAACTACAGAACATAGAAGTTGAGTGATTTGAGGTGAATTAAAGGGGAATTAGGAACCATTCACTTGACAATTGGGTATTGAAAATTATGTGCTAGGTATTGGTGATAGACTAATTATAGAGACTGTTTCCTACCTTCCTGGAATTCACTTTTGAATGAAAGAGACACCTGATGAATAAATAAATAAATCAAAGCAATAAAATCAGTGCTTTATGGGTAGTCTTGTGATAAAAAATGTGGCTTGGGCTCTGTAACAAAATACTACAAACTGCATGGCTTAAAAAACAACAGCTTTGGAGGCTGGAAGATCAAAGAGCTTATAGGTACAGTATATGGTGAGTTTCATCTTTCTGCTCTGCAGATAGCAAGAGGAAGAGCAAGAACAAGAGCGGGAGAACAGGCATGACAGAGAGACAGAGATGGAGAGGGAGACACACACACATACACACAGACAGAGTGTTAAAATTGACATTAAGTGAAAAGGGGCTGGAATATTAGAGGTCCCGCACTACACCGGATAGGTCAATACCATGACGGTTGTTCCACATTCTACATATCTTATTAGTGTGCTTCTGTACAATGACTAGGTGAAGAATTTTATGTAATTTTGTATAATCATCTGAACATAGACGTTAGCAAAACAAAGTATGTGGGTTAGTTAGTTTTTCATCACTGTAACTAAATCTCTGAGAGAATAGCTTAAAGGAAGAAAGATTTATTTGGGCTCATAGTTTTTCAGAAGTTTCACTTCATAGTTGGTTGACTCCATTGCTTTTAGACCTGTGGTGAGGTGGAAATATTATGGCAGAAGGGTGTGGCAGAGGGAAGTGCTTAGCTCATTGTAGGCAGGAAGTTGAGAAAAAGGGAAAGAACCAGGGAAAGGTAGGGATCAGGGACTGATTTAGTCCCCAAGGTCACGCCCTTCTGATCCATTCCCTTTAAACAGGCTCCCTCTTCTTTTTCCATCACCTCCCAGTAATACCATCAAACTATAATCCCAGCAATAGATTAGTCCACTGATGTGGCTACAGCCTTCATGACCCAATCACTTCAAAAGCCTGTCTGCTGGCAGCTAAGCCATCAACACAATGAGCTTCTTGGTTGATATTTTTAATAACAACCATAACAGTATGCTTTTGGGGGCAAACTATTATAATATATTCTGACTTTTCTTGACATGTAGCTATTGGATGTATTGTAAGATATTATGTTTTGATTTATTCAGAATTTTTTTAAAATTTGTTCATCCATTTGAAAAATCACATCATGGAATGATGCTTCGATATTTAAATAGTCTGTGGAATATACCTTATCACCTGCAATTGTAGATGTCTCACTTTGTGTGAATTTAGCATAGAGATATAGGCATTTGAGTGCAAGATCATGCCTGAGGATTACAGATTAGAATATGTTTTGATAAAGAAATTACTTTTTTATGTCCACTTTTTATGTCGAGCATTATATTGTTTTTTTGAAATAAGTGAAGATAATTATATTTATTAATGAATTTTACTTTAATATTGAAAAGTTACAAATTTTTTTATTTTATGAAAGAGCTATCTAGTAAGGCAAAAATCTCTAGCTTGGACCCTTCAGAGTCTATTTTTGGAGTTGGGTCAATATCCTCACTGGTTAGTTACTGTGACCTGGGGAGAGGTGGAATAGATGTTGGCAGATCCCTGCAACATCCACTGCACACTCAGTTTATTGCTAAATGTGAGCCTTTCTCAATATAGAATTAGAGCTTAATATTTTTATGTTAAATGCATTCTGAAGGAAAAATGCAGATTAATGTATCTTCTTGTGAACATGGGCCCAGACTGTTCATTGTAAAAAGCAAGTTAATTTGGGACCAAATGTGATACAAATTTTATTTCAGTTTGAAAATTTTTTCTTTATCAATGTAGATCTTATTTTATTTATTTTTGGTAATAAGAATTAAGCCCAGGGCCTCACACATGCTATTCACACACCGTACTAGGGAGTTCCATGCTAAGCCTGTAAATGTAGGCTTTAAATGATCTTTTTGTACTTAATTCAGTTTCCGTAGGCATCTTTCATTTGCTCATTGTTTGAATGCACAGTTTAAATGCACTGTTGTGATTTAAGTGCATCCTTTGAACATTTACAGAGTCTTTCAGTGTTAAGCCTGATCTGGCTATGAAGTTTTGAATAGGAATGTTTGAAAAACGAATTCTTAGTTTAAAAAAATCACAAAAACAATGGAAGGGCAGAAATGGAATGTAGCACATACAAAACTGGAGGATAGTGGCTTGATTTATTTAGTAGGCTGAACAGTGAAGTGATAACTGATAGAGGAGTTGTACAAACATCTGGTTCCTGTAAAGCAAGGTTTGAAAAGGTAGAACATTTGAAAATGTCTATTTTAGATAGTGGAAATAGACTTTTTTCTCCTGCTAGAAAATTTATACTCAAGTGAACTCTTTATCTGTGCCTAGAATTAAATTAAAGACCAAAAACGTGTTCTTATTGCTTGGTCATAATGTTTCTGCTGCAGGGCACATATGGCCAGTGTTCCAAAGTGGTCCTAGGAATGGTTTAGGCAGCTTGTTGGGGTGTTCTTGGAGCACACTGGAGAGTCATTTGAATTTTACAAAGGGATTCATGGAGCTCTACTCTGGTAACACTTCCCAAGCTCTTCACTTACTGGGCTTTCTAAATTTTTTTAAAGGAGCGAACATTTGCTATCGAGTAAGCTTAAGTGCAGAGAAAGTGCAGACGCTACTTCTTTCTCTCCCTCTGTGTGGATGCCACCCAAAGAGTCCTTACAATTTAGGGGTCATAGACGATTATTTATTTTATAATTATTTAGCAGAGAATAAGCACTGAGATTTTGCTGTTGTGGCCTAAATTTATACTGACTGATAAACTGTAGTGCATGTTTTTGCATAGTTCTATATGTGCCACTCTTTCCAAAGAAGCCAATGAGCTATACAACATTGTCCCTTTTCGTTAGTGTGCTGTTCAGTTTTAACATGTTATTTGATGTCAGCTGGCTTTCTTGGTTTTGCATCAGTATTGTAATCAGTAGCTAACATTTTGTTAAGCAATTTGTTGATGTTTATCACTTGTCAGGTTTTAGTTTACTAACCACTAACATGATACTTTCTTGTTCAGAAAAAGATTTTTACAGTTTAATACAGTGTTACCCAACACAGTTTTCTCTCCCCTCCCTTCCCCTTCTCTTAGCCTTCAACTTTAAATAGGTATGTCACCATCAGAGAAAACATACTGTGTTTTAAAAATACGAACATTTGAAAGAGATCAAATATAGGTCAGTGAATTTTAAGTGATCCTAGAGAAGATCATTACGTGGAATGTGTAATATAGATCTGTATAAAATGCCCTCAACCTCTGTGAACCTCCTTAGCACAGTGCCTGCCACTTAGTGGCAGGAAGAATCAAATGGCTCAGGATGTGTCAAAAGAAACAAAATGAACACATGCAAACAATATCTTTCTAAATTTAAGTAGTAAGGAACTCTACTGTCCACTCATTTCCCTCCCATCACTGGATTAGTCAGTAAAATGTTACGAACTTGTTTTACTTTGCAGTATTACTTTATATACTCACTTATTCTTATTCCCTTGAAGTGTGTATCTCATTTTCATCTCTTTCATTTTAAGTTAAATGTAATGTTTTTCTCCCTTTGGAAAACTTGCTCCTTTGTGTGAGTCTTAGCAATAGTGGGGGAAACTCTGAAGGCCTCCTGATAGCAGTTGAAAGCTGTGAATTACCTTGTTTACCAGAGAGTAAAGGAAAATGCTAAGGGGCCACCATGTACAAAGTCCCTCAGGCCTCCAGTCACCAGGGAAAATGCAGGCTCTTTACCACAGGAAGTCTCGTTTGTCTCCTAATTTACTGTTAAAAATAGCTGCTAAAGTAGAATATGGTAAGTTCATGAATAGAGTACGTATTTTATCTGTTAGAGCTGCGACATGGGATTTATGGGTTAATCAAATATGCTGTTTAATAGACTGTTACTAAGTCATAACACAGAAATTTCTCATCTGTCTTGAATGATTGGGAAGTGGAATATTATAGTATTCTGGCTCTTCAGCAGTTGCCACACATTACACCCTTTACAGCTGTGTGTCTCAACTGGGGACAGTTTTGCACCTTAGGGGACATTTGGCTATCATGTGAGACATTTGTGATAGGAGTGTGGAAAAGAGCAGTGTTACTAGTATTTAGTGGGCACAGTCCAGGGAAGCTGCCAAGCATCTTACAATGCACAGGACAGTCTACACAACAAAGAATTATCTGGTCTCAAATGTCCATAGTCTGAGTTTGAGGAACCCGGCTCTGCAGGTTAGCACTTTAAAAACAATATGATTAGAATTCAGCAAAATTTAATTAAAATATAGAATGTCAGTCAACTCTTTTTTTTTTTAGACTTAGATGAACTTTTGTATTTACAATGTTTCAATGACTTTATTAACACCAATTACCACTGTGTTGGTGAAGTGAAGAAGTGTTGGTTTGTGAAAATTCTTCGCTGCTACATGAATAAAGATGTTATGCAATGGTATAGTTATCTGAGGAGGCTCATTATTTCTTATGTCATAACAGTTATTTGAGTCACAGTAGCTACTTGCTTCTTTCTTATGAAGAGGATTATTTACTTTTCACATTACAACAGAATTGAAATACAGCTTGATTTTGTTAATGAGTTTTTAATCTACTTTAAAAATAATAGTGGCACTGGAAGAGGACTTCTGTCCGCATAGCTGTTATTACAATACTGTAAGCTTTTATTTTTAGGTTACTGGAAGAACCTAAAAAAGAAGAAAACATTTCCTTTTATCATTTAGATAAATCTTATTTTTGTGCACAGTCTAAGAAAATGGAAGTGTACTTGCTTGTGGGAAGAAAAACTGAAAGAATCTGTTCATTTTTTACTTTGTGAGTTAAATATTTTTTGAGGGCTATCTGGATCACATTTGGATTAGGGCAGTAAATAAAATAGATTATTTTAATGGTGTCGTTCACAGAATTATTTGGAAAATAATAAAATTTTAAAGCATGAGCCTGAAATTAATTTGTGTCTGTAGTAACCTCTTGCACACATGGATTTGGATATAATGTGTGGTATTTACAACTACAGAGACTTAATAAGAACTGCCTATTGTATGGCTCTGATCTTATGTCCAGATCCACTTTTCAGTTATGAATTTATTAAGGAGCTTGTCATCAGGAAGTGGGTTTATTCAATCAATGATTCCTTTTTTACAAACTGCACATTAAATACCTAATATGTGCCGTACTATTCCAGGAATGAGGGACATAAACATAAATGAAGAATAGTCCCTGTCATCCTGTGCAATTTTATGAGGAGATGTGGGGTCAGTGAGAGAGGTGGAGGAGAGAGTACAGAGAATGTGGAACGGGACAGGAGTGGTAGAAGAGATAGAGCTTTGTAAGTGGAAAAATATTCTAAGTGGCAAAGAGGATATACCAAGGGTGAAAGGAACAAAATCTATCACTTATATGCCTGATGATCTCTTGATGGTTACCTGGATTTATTTGTTTTTAACCCTGTTAGACATATTCACCTCTCAGCTTTTTGAATAATTAGCCTTGGGAGAAAAGTAGAATAAACAAAAGCTTAATTTATGTTTGTTTACTAATCTCTCAGTTTCCAAGGAAATGAATTATCTGAGTACAAAACCAGTGCATTGATTTTTGTCACCATTAACATTAACAAGTATGTGGTTTCTAGGACCGTTTCTCTGAGTAGATTAGCATTGAATAAACAATGAAAATTCTTGAGCTAATACATTTTTCAGTTTCTATTTCAAAGCATATTCTTAATTTAACTTTTAAATCTTTTTGATCCTAGAAGGCAGTGATGAAATTGACCTGAACAAGCTGCTGAGACAGAAGAAAAAAGACTATTACTCAGGCACTTTAATCTGAACAAGTTCAAAACAGAACATATTGTTTTCTGCCATGTTTGTTTATTACTCTCTACCTATTTTTCCTTGCCTTTATTGTACCTTCTATGAGTTTTTTTCTTATCAGTCTTGGTACCCTCAAATCTGTCACCACATTGCTGTCAGGGTGAGCTATAGAAACCACAGATGTGATGAGAATAAACGTATTTGCAGGTAATACTTAGCTGGATATTTACTATAGTACTTGGTATCCTTTGAACCCTTAACATACAGTAAATATTTTAATTTTCACAACAGCGTAGTATCAATACCAATCAATATAATATCAATCAATATTATTACCTTTATTTTAGAGAGTAGAAAACTAAGGCATAAGAAAAAACTTGCTCTAGATGACGTCTAATATGTAGTGTTGACCTCACGCATTTTGAGTAGGGGACACTGGCTCAGAATCAATGACTAAATCAAAGAACCAGTCTTTTTTTGAAAACTTTCATTGCTTCCTGAGAACCTATCACAAAATTCAATGTACACCCATCTCCCATGTTAATGACTTTAATTCATTTTTGAAAAACCTATTTTTAAGCCCAAACCTAAAAGTTATAAATAAGACTCCATTAATTCTAATGAGAAAAATTATAATGGATTTCATCCTGACTTAAGATAGCTAAACAAATGTCACAGAGAGCAATTCAACAATTTCTACATGAAATAAAGGTTTATTGTATCTGCCGAAGGAGGAAGAAAAGTCTATGAGTTGTTGCTAGGTGGTGAGAGTGCAGTGTCATGGAATTATTCATTGGAAGGTGCAGTCTTTGCATCTCACTTTTGTCACCAATTCTTCAACCTTTTTGGCTTATGATTATCTTGTACTCAACCTTTGCTATGTAACTGACGGCATGGCACTAGCACAAAATAAATGCTAAACTTGAACCATATCAAATACACGAACCTATCATGAAACTAGCCAGTGCATGCAAATGATAGATATGCCTTCTCTTTGTCTCCCTCAGAAAAATGTTTGGGTTGGTCCATATGCGGTGCTTAATTCCCAGGTATTCCATAAGCTGCTCCCTAGTAAATCGGTGAGTGTGGCTCCCTGAATTTGTGACATCACTATTATCATGTTTTATAGTATATTTATCTAATGGATTTTTTTTTGAGAAAAAAGATTGCTCTACTGAAAAAAGAAAAAAGATTCTTTCAAAAACTGGCATAATTTTTCAAGAATCATATAGTGTACAGTTGTTAGCTAAATAGACCTTGTGAAGCAGGTTTCTACTTGGCGTGTAGTCTTCCAGCTTCTTCCCTTGCTTTGCTCCCTGGTCTCATCTTTCCTAACTTCCTGTCTCAAATCTGTCTTGTCAGCACTACTTCAGTGTTCATTTGTACTCGTACTGATGTGCTGTTTCATGCCTCTATTCCCTCTGCACGGAACATTTACTTTCCTCTACGATGTACATACAGTGGGCTTGTGATACAACGGAGGAATCTCAAACTTTTTGGATATGTCAGTTTTTTAAAGGGCACTTCTAGCATACAGCTCAACTTTGCCCTGGAAGGACACATTACCTTTGTTATTCTGGTAAGAAAGCAACTCTTCCCTCTGCCATGGAGAGAGGCAAGATCTCAACCTTCTAAGGCAGTTTATTACACAAATATTCCTGAACAATTCTAAAACAAAATATCTGTTGATGCCTTCAGTTGGAATGTACAGAAGTGGGAAAATTCATGGAGAATAATTTTCATTGAATGTTGTACATTGTATTAAAATTTTTCATTTGTATTTCTGTTGGTGAGCTTGTTTAGAGCAGAAATTTAACTTTTTCCATCTTTATATTTTTATCTAACATTTTGGTTGTCACAGATTAGAGAATCAATGTACATGTGTATATGAATAAATAAAGTGAAGACCTTTAAAATATGAAGAGCATAGGAAGCTATACAAAACATTAATTTATGTAAAATAATCCATCAAGTCTACAGTAAGCACAACTGGATTTTAAGTGCCAGTTTCCTGGGTTGGGGATGTAGCTCAGTGGTAGAGCACTTGCCTAGCAAGCACAAGGCTCTGGGTTTGATCCCAGCACCAGGAAAAAAAAAAAAAAAAAAAAAGCTAGTCTCTCGAGGTCAACCAGGTGGTTTTCCATGTATTTCCAGACTAATGTATCTGGGAAAACCCCTCATATAATGATACTAAATTCAGTGCTTATTATGTACTAACCACTAAGTTAAACTTTGAATATACCCTATGAAAAATACTAATATTGTCTGCTATTAGAACCGAGACTCAGTTTAAAGAGAGACTTAAACAGAAGGTGAAAGTAACTTGTTCAAAGTTATGCCAGTGGTCAGTGGTTGGGATGAGATTTATGGCAAGGCAGTTTGACTTTGGAAGTTGTATACTTTGGAAGTATATAAATTGTATAAGTCTTCACAGAAAATAAAATTTTAAAAATCTGCATGAGTTATAGTAGCTTCTCTAAACACATACTGTGTTTCCAAAACCAAACTTGAATAGACAGAGCACAAATATGCCCTGTTAACAAACACTAGTATGCATTTGGAGAATTAAATTGAACCATATTATTTTAGCAGTGATGCCTCTCTTGCAAAGAAATACTTTGAAGAAGTTAAGATGAGGTCAGTATCTTTTTGAATATTGGGGATGGGAATCCATGAAGACATTATTGCTGCTAACCTCTAAACAATCTAAGGCTGGAACCAAAGGGGCCAGTTTTGTGGGTGGCTGACCTACATGGTCACATAGGGTCTTGTACTTAGAAGGTACATACGTAGGAGGGTTTACTTGGTTGGTTTCCTTCTCTACTGTCACTATCTTGAAGTTCTTCATGCTTTTTGAACAGGGTGTTCGCATTTTGCACTGGGCATCTCAAAATTAAGTGTCCGACCCTGGGCTGGCATTTTGGTTAGTGCTCTGAAGCAGCCAATTGTTAGTAGAGAAGAGAAGTGAACTGGCTGCATTAGTAAGTCACGATTCTGCCATACTGGGCACTGCAGGGGGAAGCCCAGGTCCTAAGTTTATAGGCCATGTGATATCCAATCCCTTGAGTATTTCTTGATTTCACAAGATCACCTTGGGACTGATTTAAGGTATTTATTACAGAATAGCAATCTATCTTAAGAAAAAAAAAATTACAGACCCTAATATATAACTTCCAGGTTCTTAAGGGTCTTAAATATATTTTCATTTTCTCCCCTAGTCTGATGGTTTGTCTTAGGTCAATTTAATAATTTTAACATAAACACCAAATCAATTAAATGAAAAAAAATAGCCTTTCCTTTTAACAGGAAATAATATTTATCGTTTCCACTTGGATGTCATATAAAGTTACACTTCTAGTATCTTTAGTAAATGTGGAGTGCACTTTGTGATGTGTGTGTGTCTGTTTGTGACTACATAAGCTCGGTATACTCTATAGTGTCAGGCTCGCTTGTGTATTTTAGTGGTGTTATCAACAGCTTTGATTTGCATTTCTTCAGTATTACCAGGTAGCTACTTCTGTTTCTTCAGAAACCTTGCTTCAAGAACTTACACAATTTGCGGTCATAGTAATCTGCATTAACTTCTGGGAAACACATATGTAAACCAGATCTTATTTCTTGTAGCTATTTCCTTGTTAACAGTTTTATATCATTATCTCAGCAATCTTTCCAATTCCCTGCTGAATTCTACTATTTCACTACAGATGGAAATATTCAGGGGCAAAAATATTGATTCGTGTAATATTTTCTCAGAAATATGTCTTGACTTATCATTACTAATTTATCCAGGTCTTGAATTTTTGCTGCTTTCAAAGTGTTATGTTTGTCAGCTTGGGGTTTAAATTTTAGTCTAAACAGGAGAAAATTCTTTGGGGAGTGAGTTCCATTACCTTCAGTTCTATAAAGAAGCATGTTGTACTAGTTCAGACCCAGCAGAGGGAGCCCAAGTTCACGAACAAATCTCTGGAGCTGTTTGATGACTGAGCTAGTAATTCCTTGGCAAAAGGTCATAGGAGATGGTGGTGGTGAGGGGAGACTTAACATTAAGTGCAAAGTTGTGTGATATAGAGAGAGTAGAAGAAAGAAGTAAAGTAGAAAGTGCTGGCTATTAGAATTTTAAGATATACTTGAAATATTGAAGATATATTACATCTCCTGAAGGAAAATTACAGAATTGATGGAGAGAAGCATTTGATTTTCAGATACTGAGAAGGTACTTTAATGCTAAATGCATAAAACTCCTCTTTTTTCTCTGACTTTTCCAGTTAGCCAATTCTCTCTTTAAAACTTTTCAGATTGAATCCTTATACATTTCCATTTCTTGTGATTTTTATATTTAAGGTGATTTCCCAGGGAAAGCTTTTTAAAAAAAAAAATCCCAACTCAGTCCATTACCTCACAGGCCCACACATTGTGTATGCAGCGATGTCTGAGACAGAAACTCCTGGAGGCTGTTTATGTTCAGGCAAATGTTTATCCGATAGATTAATCAACTAGCCCACCTACTATACAAACAGTACTTATTGAACTTTAAGTACTAGATAGCGTGTGTGTCTGTGAAGGGGAAATGTGCAAAGGGAGAGGGAGAATCGAAACAACTTGCTTTTGTTCTCCATGAACTTATACACAGTGGAGTAAATAAATGTGTTTGGCAAAACACAAACCGTGATGTAATGAAATGCTAAGGAGTAGTTTAAAGTGCCTGCAAAGTGTACATCAAGTAGTTGTTCAGAAAAGAGATAATGCAGATCCTTGTAGCTGGAAAAGCCTGGAAAGGCTTTCAGAATAATAAGGGCTAAATGACTGCTGATTTTAAGCATGCTGAAAGGAGAGGAGAGAAGAGAGAAGAAGGGAGGAGAGGAGAGACAGGAAAAGGGAGAGGAGGGCAGGCAGGGAAGGAGAGGGGAGAGGATGGAACAGCTTTCCTTGTGGAGAGCAACATAAAAGGTGGTGACTGTTTGGTACATGATGAGATGCAGTGTTCCCACGTGGGATTCAGCAGTTGTGTGCTGCATACCTTAGGGGTGCTGTTTGCATCAAGCTTCTTGAACAGCGCCCCCTGGAGGTACTCAGAGTCCTAGAAGAAATTCTGGAGTGACTGGAGTTACGTAGGACTGTGGTTCCTGACCCCTTTGTACATTGTATGGATCACTGTATTGAGAGGAAGCTGTGAAGAGGCAGTGGCTCAGTAGGTAGAGTAGACTGCATGATAAGGCAGTCTAGATGTGAAATGGCCGTGCAACCTAGGACGAGTTTATGAACCTCTTTATGTCATATTCCCCTTGGGTGTAAAATGGCATGAAAACCATACTACCAAGGACAAAGAATTGTGATAGTTAAATGAGATAAAATATCATCTGCCTAAAAGAATGCCTAGAGATGTATAAGACCTGAGCGATAGCTGTTATTATCAAAGGGCCAAAGTATCACTGTAACACAAAGCAATATCCTATTTTTGAAAATGTAGAAAAATCCCATTAAGTTTTAAATTATGAAAATTTTGGGTCTCATCTAGTCTGCTCTGTCTTTTGTTAGTTGAAAATGATGTAACAGATCGTGTGGTTTAAGATTATGCTGGTCTCACATGTTTATTTACTGAAGTAAATCAGACAGCATGGCCTTCCTTGTTTCAGCAGAAAGCAAAGGTGATATTCATTTTATTAAGAGTGATGCTCACCTGGGATCAGTGGTCTTACATATCCTTGCAGTGTCCCCACATTTTCCAGCTGTTTTGAATCATGCACAGAATATAAACTCTTGGACAGTGGTGACTGTGGTTGTTTTAGTGACTATTCTGTCTCCTGTGCCTCACACTCGACCTTGTTTCAAGCAAATAGGCCAATGACAGAATGATGGCATGATTTGGAACATCATCTCTGTCTTTCCTACAAATCTGAGGGCAGTCCTATCCCTAGCATAAGTGAAGTAGGCATCAATATTCTAAGAAATGTCTGGTTAAATATTCACTGTGTGGTCCGTCATTGCCATAAGCTGAAATTTATTTTAAATTACTTTACAGTATAAAAATACTCTCTCATACCTTACCTACAGCATTAATATGAAATCATACAATGTGAAATTATACAATGTACAAAGGGTCAGGAACCACAGTCCTACATAACTCCAGTCACTCCAGAAGTTCTTCTAGGACTCTGAGTACCTCCAGGGGGCGCTGTTCAAGAAGCTTGATGCAAACAGTTAATTTTCCTAGTTAGTAGATTTAGTCATTGAGTGTTGGTAGAGCTAATTAACTCAGTGTCACACAAATTATCATGTGGATTTGATCTGGGGTACCTTGTCCACAAACACAAAGGACTTTCTTCTGACTTTTGTGGCATCATACTTATTATATATTTGACTCAAAAGCCTGTTGGTGTTACTCACTTCTGCAGGGAAGGTCGAGACATCTCTACATTTCTCATATTAGTGTACATTAGTTTATGAGATTAGGTAGGGATTACATTGGAAGATGCTCAGTGGCTCATCCAGGATGTGGAATTGAGTGGACTCTTGAAGTGGTGAGGAGGAGCTAGAAGAGTGGGAGCTACTTTGAGTAATTTGGGGAGATCGTCATGTACCCATTGGAAATGGAAGTTCTGGATGCGCTGCTGTACTAGGGGTCTGAATTAAAGTAGAAGGGGTGCAGAAAACAGATCAAAAGTAAAAAATGGAAAGTGGTGAGCCTAGAGTAGGCATTAATGCTGTTCATAATTTAATGCAGAACTCGTCATGCTACTGGGTTAGCTGAAAACCTAAGTCCAAGTAATGGGGCAGGCTGAAATTGTGTCTGACTGTATCTACTGTAGGAAGGCAGAGTTTTGACAGACTGTATTCTTTACTTTCTCCTCCTTTCTTGATTTTGGAGAGACGGTTTCATCAAATATACTGGTCATGCTCAACATTTTATATGCCAGTTTTACTGAAGCACACCTGAAAATGGGTTTTGCATAACAAATTTTACTAATGTTGTTTCTCTCTCCTTCTCCCCTCACCCCCAGTTTGGCCACAAACTCATGATTCTCCTGCCTCAGCCTCCTGAGTGCCATGCCTGGCTGAATGTGGACTATTTCTGTTCAAAATTTTCTACTCCAGTTGGGTATGGTGGTGCATGCCTATAATTCCAGCACTTGGGAGGCTGAGGCAGGAGGATCACCGTTAGTTCGAGGCCAGCCTGGGATACATAGTGAGTTCGAGGTCAGCCTGAACCACACAAGGAGTCTGAAAACAAACAAACAAAAAACAAACAAACAAACAAACATCATGAAATTCAAAACTGACCTCTTTAAAAAAATGCCTATTTAATGAGACAGTTGAAATGTACAATGCCATATTTAGGTGCTTAGTAATTGTGAATACAACTGAACTGAGTCAACATTTGTGGGTGTTCCCTTTATATAACTTGTAATAGTTGGTCTTTTTATGGCTGCCTGTTTATGGTATGGAGTCAAATTTTGTTCCCTGTAATATTTAGTGTAATGCTTCGCCCATAGTACATGTTTAGTAAATGTTTAGTAAATGAATTGAAAGTTAAATTTCTTTACTTTTACAGAGATACAGAGTGATAGGATGATGAGGAAAAAACAGAAATATGGGCTCCTTTGAGATAGGGATATCTGACATTTAATTTACTTTTGGTGTGCCATTTCCTCATTTGTGACGTGCTTATCTATAAGGTGGAGGTTTCTTAAATTTTATTTTAAAGTGGCATCCAAAATAACTAAAGTAAAAATGATTGTAAAATTAACTCACAGTAGGAATGCAAAAATGGAAATGGAGGCTGATATGTGGAGCAGTGATTATGTTTGAGTTTTCCATGTTGTTGTTTTCTCTGTATGGCAAGTGTGTGTGCGTGTGTGTGTGTGCGTGTGTGTGTGTGTGCCTGTGTGAATTTGTGTATGTATTTCAGTTAGTCAAAACAGATTTCTAAAACTGCTTTGGTGAGGGGGTGATTATTTTCTTTTTATAATCATTCCTGGTTTATTTGATGGAATTAGCAACCTCCATTCTCACTGTGCAAGATTTTCTTTCATGTAGGAAAACATTGTATAAGTAATTAGAATTTTATTTAAGTATTAGAATTTTGAGGTAGTTTTTAAAAGAATGATGTAATAGCAATTTCCTGTTACTAGAGATCAATGCTTGAAGAATAAATTGTTCATTAAATGTCAAGAAAAAATACAAAACTAGATCTCCACCCCACACTATATATTAAGTAACTCAAGATGATTTAGGAATTTAAATGATAAAAGCAAATTTACACACTTAGAAGAAAATATAGATAAATATATTTTTAACAAAGCACTACAGAAATATTCTTTAAGGCATAAAACATGTTAACTATAAAAGACAAGACAAGAATTTTGCTGTATTAAGAACTTCAATTCATCAAGAGATCACTTAAAAAAAGTCCCATCACAACCTAGGAAATTTTTGCAATCTAAGAAACTGACAATCTAAGAACCTAGTGTCAACAGCATGAAAATAATCTCTTATAAATCAATAAGAAAAATGGGCAAAAGTCATTAATAGACATTTCACAGAAGAGAAAAATGATATGACCAACAAATGTATGAAGATGTTCAATATATCATATCACACTCATTAGTGATTGTAGAAATGCAAATGAAGACAATAATACAATGTGATTTATAGTCTTCATTTGGCAAAAAATTTAAAAACTGGAGAATAGCAATTATTAAAGTGGATACAAATTCAGGACATGTTTTTGCTGGTC
>PVJO010028651.1:0-17799 GCA_004026905.1 Hystrix cristata
AAGGTGGAGCCCCAATGACCTAATCCTCTAATCCCCTCATTCTTAATATAATTGCATTAGGGCTTAAGAGTCACCATAAATTTTTGAGGACACAATGTTCAAGCCAGAAGAATATTTAATTGCAAAACACATTAACCTCTTCTACTTTTAAAAATGTAATAAAGGCCACTGTAAATGAAATAATCCAAGACAGAAAGTATTCTGTCTCTAATAGATATTCCAAGAAATGAAAAAGCAATTATTCATACTTTACAGTATTTGCGTAAATAAGTTAGAGTTTACTTGATGTAGTCCTGTCCTTTCTTCACACATCCATAAGTAACAGATTCATGCTGCCAGCGTCCCACTCGTGGGTGTATGTGGTGCCCTGCGTAAGAGCAGCTGGCCTGAAGGAACCGGAGACAGCTGAAACGGCCTCTGTGTTCCTGCCTGAAAGCTGTCCATCCTCAGGGACAGGTGGAAATGCCATTGCCATTGCAACATGAAAGGGTTCTGTTGGCCCCAAATTGGTACTCTTTGAGATTCACAAAGAAGAAATGTTTTATGGTGATAACTTTTCTAACTTGCACAAAGCTACTTTCTGTGGGAGCAGAGACTATGCCCTCCCCAACCTGTGGCTCAGTGTTCACTCAGCCTGTAACAGCAACACATTTTATCACTTTAAAACTGGAGGCGTCATGGTGTCCCTGCCTCTGTCTCTTCATTCAAGGTTCATTTCTTTTCCCCCTAGTGGCTGTTCACTGCGTTATTTCCTTCCTTTATAAAACAGATGTGAGTGATATTCAGGACAGTTTCTTCTCTAACTAGTGACCCTGAGAAGTCTATCAAATTACTATATATATATATATATACTAAATACTAAAAGAATTTTATAATGCCCTGTGATGTCAGTAGATTTTAATCTGAACAATAAATGTGAGGTACCTGAGGGCATCCTGCTGTGCTTTTTAGGAGATCAACTTTTTATCCTCCACCTTCCAAACTTCTCACCGTTCTGGTTCCACACCCCTCTCTTTCCATCCTCTCCACACTCTCAACCACTTGAATGTAAGTAGTTGCAGAACTCAAAATGCTTTCTTGGCACAGCGCTTACAGGGCTTGTCAGGAAAAAGTATTTTCAAAGACTATTTCTATGCAGATCCCAGTAGACTTTCCAATCATCTGTCTCATTTTAGAGTAAGGAAAGGGGTTCTAAGAAGTTCAAAACCTTACCTGGGCCTGGATAGCATTTTAAGCAAAGAGCTCTTTCTAGAACCTCCACCTCCCAATTATACTTGGAGACAACCTGCAGCCTTATCCTGCCCTACAGTCCTAAACTCCGTTTATGTTAAACAAAAATTCTTGTTCTTTCCTTTAAGGTGAAGAAAGGAACATGTGTGGGTTGGACCCAAATGGGAGGGACTGAGAATGAGAAGATATTTGAGCTAATAGCAAGAAAGATATAAAATATTCACCTCAGTGGGAAAGAAAATCATAAAAGTATATTACCATTGTTGAGTAGTTCTGAAGCCCATTTGAAATTTCTGATTAAAACATTAAAGTAGGATTAGTAGGCATAGTGGTGTGATTTATTTTCCCAAGCCAAATTCAGCCATTTCGACAGAAATGAAGAAAGACAATGTTTTTCATTTAATTGGGTTTTGAGTTTTGTTTCACAGGCAAGAAATGGGAAGAGAAGGCCAGAGAGGTGAGGATATATGAAAGGAAAGACTCTGGTAGCAAATAATGACATCTTCATCATAAGGAGGTGAGTGAAGGTAACACAAGTGTTGCTCAGTGCAAAAATGATGAGTCCTGTTGGGTAGGGTGGCCCAAGGCTGTAATCCCAGTACTTGGGAAGCTGAGGCAGGAGGATCATCATGAATTTGAGGTCAGCTTGGGCTATATAGTGAGTTCAAAGCTAGCCCGAGCTACATGGCAAGACCTTATCTCAAGAAAACAAAAGTGATTTGTCCTGAGGAAGCTAAAGAACTCTTGAGGTGGGCCTATCAGAGTAAATGAGTTTGAAATGTAAGTGAGAAGTGGAGAAGGGGAATTACTGAAGTAAATATTTTAGTTTTTAAGTTATTGGTTTGTTTGAATGTTATACAGCAATTGAGGTAGAACAAAAGAAAATGAGCCAGTTATTAGAGCCTGGAGACTGGAAGGTTGCAATATGATTGATGTGAGAGGTGGTAGCTGATGGGACGGTTTGCTAAGAAACTGCAAGGGGAGAATCAAGGATTTTGAAAGAGGAAGGAAGGAAAGTAGTTTAAAAGAGGCAATGAGAAGCACGTATCTCCAGTCAACGTCAGGGACATATTTTAGATGAGGTCTGGACAAGAGAGCAGTCATCAGGCAAGACAGATATAACAACATCTAGGTAGAGATGGCGGACCTTTTAGAGCTTGCGATGATAACAAACATCCGGCCGTGGCACGTGTGCCGCAGGTCCACCATCACTGACCTAGATCCTCCAGGGATGGCCAGGTTTCCCTTAAGTGAAGGGGTAGGAGAAGAGTTCAGGAAAATCAAGAATTTTAGTGAGGACAGGCTGAGAAATCCAGGAGCAGCAGAGGGCCATGTGCAAGGGAGGGGTGAGAAGTTGGATCACATAAAGGGATGGGAAGATCGAATGGGGGACATGGATGCACGGACAGCATGAACTTCTGGTGGAAATGGGACTGGGCGGTGCCCAGGGATTGTGTCTCTCAGGGGAAACTGGAAGTTAAATGTGCACGTATAGCCAGGTGTGGCGGCACATGCTAGAATCCTAACACACTCTGGGAGAGTGAGGCAGGAGGATCTTCAGTTCCAACCCAGCTTGGGCCATTTAGCAATTTAGCAAGAACCTGTCACAAAATTTAAAAAAGGGATGCGGTTTAGGGAAAGAGCTCCGAGTTCAATCCTCAGTTATGAAAAAAAAAAAAAAAAAAAAAAAAAAAAAAAAAAAAAAAAAAAAAAAATTACATAAACACATACAATAATAGTGTGAGTCTTATCCAAAGTAAAAAATAAATAAAACCATCTTACATTTATGAACTGAGGAGAATCTACATGCTTTCAGACACTGTCAATGTATTTATTTGCTTTTGTATCCCTTATCATCTGTATTCATATTAGGAAGGGGTAAGATAGTTTAAAGAGAAGAATACGGGAATATAAGTCATTGTACTATTTCAAAAATTCAGAGGTACAGCTGCAAGTAGGGCTGTCAGAAATACTTAAGGTTTTTTTCCAAAAGCGGTGATAGGCCTTTCTTGGCTACAGTCACATCCGTGAAAATGAAAGAAAAGATGAACACAAAAACAACAACATAACAGGGATATGGCATTTCTAGAGAAGGAAGCATTATAAAAACTAAAACAAAGTGCTTCTCATTTCCTCTAGGGATTCCTCTTATATAATTTCCATTTTAAATGAAGCAAAAATACTTCCAATAACCAGAGAAACACTTAAAAATTAAGAAACACTTGTTCTAGTTAATGTGTCTGAATAGTACCAAGAAAAAAGTCTCCCCCAGGAGGTCATTATTATTCAAAAATTACTCTAATTAGGTCATGAATACATTAGGCAGTATTCAGTGCCAACAAGAGAAAAAATAGAATTGGAAATGTGACACACATAACACTTCCAACGTGTTAGGGCGATTTTATTCCAAAATGCCATTAAAAGATGAAAAGGTCACCCTGTAGGGAAGTAATTGGTACAGCACTCTTGTAACTGATTACAGGTACTTTTATTTAGGAATTTTTTTTCTTCTTTCTTTGAAAGATAGAAAATGTATGTGTGTGTGCGTGTGCGTGTGTGTGTGTGTGTATGATTCTGATTGGATGAATGTTTGCCTATTAAAACAAGGGAGAAAACAATAACACAGGAAAGAGAAAAACAACAGCTCTTAATGTATCTAAATAGATGCACCTGTAGACTGAGTACAAAGGGCACAGAACACCATAAGAAAATATAAAAAGGCACAGGTATTTCCTTGTATAATTTGTTCTCTATTTAACTACTCCACTTTGTGGTTTCTTAGACTATCTTCTGCATAGACAAGCTCTACATTTAATTAGAAAAGAGTATAAAATTTTAATGTGTTGGTAATACCCAGAGTAAGAAGCTAGAAGGCTGAAAGTCCTTATTTTTATTTTGTAAAGAAACTTAAGAGAATATGATAAACTCTTGATAGAAATGGATGGTTGAACGTGTAGATCTCTAGTCATCCATATTAACCTGTGCACATACACCTGCATTAGGGAAAGCACACAGAGGGTTTGGACGCACATCCATCCCCCGCTGAAAGCATATGAAATAGGGACAGTGGTTTATCAGCTGTATAATCACATATAGTCAATGCAGTTTTACATAATGGCAGGTCACAGCATTTATAATCCAAAGTGTTTCCTTTAAAACTTGCTAAAATCCTCATCATATGGTCAATATTTCCATCTCCAAGAAGTAAAGCCTCCATCTGTGCTGCTATACCAAAACACCTGAGGCTGGGTAACTTATGAAAGAAGAAAAATTTACTTATAGTTCTGAAGGCTAGGAACTTTAAGATCAAGGTCTCAGCATCTGGGGAAACCCTTCTTGCTTCCTTCTTATATGGTGGGAGGTGGGAAGACAAAAAGTAGAGAAATATTCTGTATCTTCCAATGGCAGAAGGATAGAAGAGAACAAACCCATTCCCACAAGCACTGAGGTTTAAGTTTCCAACATAAAATTTGGGAGACACATTCAAATCATAATAAAGCCCATAATATAAAATTAGACTGACAGACAAGGTGGACAACACATTCCCTTCAAACAGACTCTCACATGTATGTTTGTGCACACACACATACACACATGTACATATATATACATACATATACATATCCATGCATGCCCACATGAATGTGCACAACTCACACACACACACACACACACACACACACACACACACACATATATATATATATATATTCTGAGCCATCTAGAAGTCAGTTACAGATATTATGTCTCTTGCCCTCTAAATTCGTCAGTTAAATTTCCTGAAAACTAGGGTATTCTTCTATATAATCACAATTACAAAGTCAGCCAAGCAATATTGCTATCATCATAAGATATGATTTACAGACCTTACTCAGAATTTGCAAATTGCTCCAATAGCTACCTTTTGACAATCTGATATTTTTTTGTTTGTAGTGTTTACAGATAAAAGACTTCTGAGAAAGTAAAAGGTTCCAGAGAATTTGTTTATGATAATTCATTTTGTTTTAATGCATAACACATTCAGTTCTTTCTTGTTCAATTTTAAAATTTATTTGACAAATAAAACTGTGTGTTTGTTTAATTATTTATTTATTTGAATGGGTACTAGGCATCAAATCCAGGGCATTTCCCTCAAGCTACGTTCTCAGTCCTTTTATTTATTTCATCTGAGACATCTTGCTAAGTTGTCCAGGCTACCCTTGAAATTGGAAATTTCCTGCTTCAATCTCTTAAGTAGCTACAATAGAAGACACACACAACACTGTACCTGTATGTCAACTTTTTATGTAGAGTAAATAATGGCTCTGATTTTTTTTTAAATGTTTACAACTGACCACCCACTGCACTAATGTGAGTGCTCTAATTTCATTCTTTAATGAAATCTTCATAGTAATCTTATAAAGTAGATATTATTTTAGAAAGAAACAAGAATTTAGAGAGATTAAGCATTCTTTGCTCACAGAGCAAATGAATGGCTGATGGGGAATTACTGTCTAAATCTTTCTGGCTTCCCGACTTAAACTCTTATCCATTATATCATACTCCTCATAACATGAAATATCAGACACTGATTGTGAATGTCCTGTTGCTTTAGAACTTATAATCTTCCTCAGAGAAATATACAAACATAAAACACTCAGACCACTAGAGGAGGACATCCATCGTGGCTTAAAGTTGTAACTCAAAATCCACCTTTCCCCGTCCTTACAGTTCCACCACCCCTCACCTGGTTTCTCCTCAGCACTCATCATATTCTCACTGTGCAATATGCATATCAACACACTGGTGCTGTGTTTCTTCCCACCACAAAACAACAGCCTTCTTTGCTGAGTCTTTATCGCACAGAAAATGCCTGGTATAAAGTGGCTATTAGTACAATATTTGTGGAATAAATTCTTACATTTCTTCAACTGCTCAATAGATGTAGATGAGGAAAGTGGAATCAAGAGATATTGTTCAAGGTCAGTGTCATTTAATGACACAAAATGCAATTGAGTTGAATGTAAATAGGAGTCACAAAGAGCGACAATCATTGAGTCCTGTGGAGCGTAGAGGAAGAAGAGATTCAACCTGTGGGAGTCTGGTGAAGAGGTGACCTTGCAGGGGAGGGAAGAGCCAGAGTGGACCATAAATAATGGGTGGGGAGACTTTGATGAACAAATATGCTTGAGAGGGAAATTAACAGGACAGATGAACTGGGCATAGGAGATGATTGGAAATAGAGTTAGGTTTATCCCAGGAAATGGTGAAAGATCCAGCATTAGAAAGAATAATGTTGTCAGATCATACAAGCTTGCTTGTTTTTTTTTTGGCCTCAGGTAAAGAATTTTGGTATTTTTTTTTAATAGCAAGTTAAGTTGTACATTTCCTAGTAGGAAAATATTTAAATCATGAAAGGCCAATTTCATCTTTACTCAGCAAAAGCATTAAAGTTAGCAAGGATTAGGCACTGATTATCCAAGGTTAATTTGTATGTGCATCATTCATGTGCCAAATTAGTCTTGAGTTGTAATGAATTTGATACACCACTGCTCAGAAAATAACTGACTACATCACATCTTCCTCTAAGATTCAGTAATCCCAAAAGATAACAAAAACATTTCAGTTGAATAAAGTAGTAACTAATAGAAAGGGATAGGTACCAGAAAGAAAAAGGCAAGGAAGAGAAGATGTCTATGGTTAACATTTGGCACACAAAACTATTAACATAAATCTGACCATTCAGATGTTTCCTTTTTGAGTTCTGTATATACAGATCTATTCTAGGTTTAAAGTTGTGCAAATTCTAGAAGCACTTATCGTGTTTCAATTGTTTAAATATACTACTACACTGAATGGAACAATCTGCTTTTACATAGGTAAAGTGGGAGCTGAAAGTTTGATGTTGTTATCTCTGCAAAAACAAACAACAGATATTTCTATTTATTTCATATCAGACTGTTCATAAAGTTTTTCTTGTAACTTCCTTGGATTTGTTAAAGATTAGTATCATCATTTGATAGATGAGAAAACTGAGGTTCAGAGGAATTAAGTGATTGTACACTTTTGTTGATAAATATCAAAACCAAAATTTGTTTTATATTAAGGAGTCATAGTCACTAAACCACTGCTACTATGCTAATGTTTATGATATTTCCTGATACTTTAATCAAGTTGGAGGGAGTTAAGATAATGTCATTCTTGGTGTTGGCTCATGCCTCCCTCATTTCTTCACTGCTTAAAACATTATTATTATTATTATTATTATTATTATTATTATTATTATTGTCAGTACAGCTACTGCTAAATTAATATATGTTGCTCTAACAAGAACCCAGGAGGCTACCAAAGAAGGAAAATAAAAATATTTCTTATTCATATACTGACTTCTATTTCTATTTCCAAACCAAAACTTCAACTATCAGATTTGTGTGTTTCTAAAATATGTTATACAAATGCAATCATAGATATTTAATTTACTTTCTAGTATACTTTGACAAGTTTTTAATGTTTGTATATTTAAAATTATGTAATTCCAGTGCAAGGCTCTAACATATTTAACAAGCCCTTATTTATATATTGTTATGTTTTGCATGTAGCCGTCCCACTAAAGCTTCAGGCAGGCATAGGTAGGGAGTTTTGAAAGTGGTTAGATCATGGAGCATGAATATAGATTAAGGGTGTGGATAAATGAAGCCCCAGGCTGAGTGTGGGGTCACCATCAATAGGTTTGCAGCCTAGATAGATAAAAAGGGAGAGGGGAAAGGCAGGCTTGCTGCTGCTGCTTCCTACTTCACTGCCTCCTGCCTGCTCTGCCATGGACTGTTTCGCCTCTGTCATGTCTCTCTGCTATGCCACCTTGCCTTGGAGCCAGTCAACCACAGACTGAAACTTCAACAAATTGTAAGCTGAAATAAACCTTTTCTCTTTTAACTCATGGGAAGTCAGGTATTTTGTCTCAGCAATGAGAAAAGTAACCAGGACATATATTTAGATTATTTCAGGTTCTTTCTTCTAAAACAGTTTTGTAAGACCAGCATTGTACACATATTTGTGTGCTTCTATAGAAGAAAAGTTTTGAAAGAGAATGGATGACTCAGTAAGTATGGATAAGCTTCATAATTTCATAGAGACTGCTGAATCAGCCTTAAAAATGTGTGCCAATTTATGTTTTTATCATAGATATTTTAGAACATACTTTCTTATGCCCTCATCAGTTGCAGAAACCTTTATTCTTTCAAATTTTACTAACACTTAATTTTGGATTAAGCTTGCATTTCTTTTTTTTTTTTTTTAATTTGCATTTCTTTGATTATAAATGAGAATAATCAGGATGACGTATCTCGGGGCAGCTTCTTGCCCCATGCATGAGGCCCTGGGTTTGATCTTCATCACTACCAAAAAAAAAAAAAAAAAGTAACCAATTACACATTTAGACTTCTTCCTTTTCTGTGTGGCCCTTGTTCATTCTTTTTACTTGTTTGTTGTCCTCTTTAATTTTCCTTAAATTGATGAGATCTTTGTATATTATAGAAATGAACTCATTGCCTTACTTTATCTAAATAATATTTCCTAATTTATTATTTATCTTTTGTCATTTGAAGATTTTTTGTTGTACACATACTTGATATAGGCATATCTCCCAAATATTTTTATTTGTGAGGAATTTTTTATTTCTCCCCCTTTGATAACATTTTATATGTTCTAAATTAAATAAAAATGCATTCTTAAAATCTTCTGGTGTCTTCTGGTTCCATTTAATATTTAATCTTTTGATTTATTACGCCATAAAAAGTGGCATATGAGTTTGTGTGTGCCTGTATGTGAGTGTTTCCAATTGTTAGCCAAGTGCTACAACAATTGAGCTTGTATTTCATGTTTAATATATAAATTTTCATGTGAATGTTAGCATATTTATGACCCTTCTATTTTTTTCCACTACTTCATCTGGCAATATGTATGATAATATCGAATTAAAATTTTAATTCTTGTGTGTAAAAATATAGCTTACTATCTGAAAGCTTCCCCACCTTCCCAAATTATTTTAGAAATTTTCTATACATTTTACTATTAGTACTAGAAAACCTTTAGCATTGTTTTTCAAACTTTCCCAAAATCTTGTTGATATTTTAAGAATGTAATTACATTATTTTAGGCACAACATAATTATTATTTTTGCAAAATCTAATCATTCTATTGTAAAGTCGAGTATGTATTTCATACTCTGACTTTTTACTCATCCAAGGACTTCTCGTCCTTCAGTGGAGTTGTAACATCTTCTTTTCTTTTTAATAGTCCTAATACTATTATTTAAAAAATATTTATTTATTATTTTAAAAAATTGTTTTTACATATTTTCAGTACATAATGTTTACATTCCCTGTGTGGAGTTGTTACATGTACCTAACTTCTTAATTCTTTTTTTGTTCACGTTCCTCCTTCCATTGTCCCCCTCCCTCCATTGTCCCTATATCTTTTTATTCCTTTTCCATTTCGGAAAGATCTGTCTCCCTACTTCTTATTATCTATCTTTTATTTTGTTCTTTATTTATAATTTGGGTTTCTCACATAAGGGAAACTATGTAACAATAAAGTCTGTCTGATTTATTTCACTCAGTATTATGGTCTCATGGTAAATCCATTTTCCTACAAATGATTCACATTTATTACTCTTTATGGCAGAGAAGCACTCCATTCTGTGTAAATACATTATTTATTCAATCATCTGCTGATGAACATCACATTACTTAAACTTGCCCCCAAGATACCATGTATTTGGGATTAGTTTAGTGAATTAAATTTTTCCTAATATTTATGTACATTAATATGATAGTCATTTCTTAAAGTATTTATTATTTCCACAAAGTTTTATTTTCCCCCTAAATAAAATAGCTTCCAAATTCTACAGATTAGCTCTTCCTTTCAGAGCATTAGAGAAATGCCTTAAGAATGGTAATCACAGCCCTGGATTTAACTTTATAAAGTCTATCTATATCTTGTTTAGAAAATTTCTACCTTTTCAATTTATGCAAAGTTGTTTTCCATTGCATCTAAGTTTGTAATAGAGGCTGAATTTATTTTCTGAATGCAATTTTTAACTTTAATCAATATTAGAATATGTTTCTTTGCTAAGGTATTTGTAAGCTAAAATACTTTAGCAGATATGTTTACTTAGTAGATATTTCTACTCAGTAGATATGTCTGAAATGGACCTCTTGGTCACAGTGCAACATTAAACTCATTTGCTTCTGAAGTCATTTATTTTTTAAGAGTAGGAAAATGCATTAGGGAAAAGGAATGGGGAATGAGAACAGGGAATCGGAATAGCTCCTGAGAGACAGGAAGGGTCCCGATTGGTTTGCCTCTGAATTCATTTTTGGTAATATTATATATATGCTAGTTGTATCACTATTCACATGGCAAAATGACATGCTTTTCTTTTCAAATGAATGTTTTCAAGTTTATTTTTTAAGAGACAAGAAGTGATTTCCCTCTTAGTCAAAAGTATTAGAAGTGCTTTTCTTCAAAATTTGAGAGGAACCACCTGGCCCACCCTCTTTCTTGTGAATTGGCTGTTTTTTGCCTTCTGCAGTATCTTTCTTTGGTTATTTATCTGATTAGAGCTCATATTTGTATTTAGATAATTTCTACTTTCCTAAAGAGTCATTTATTTTATTCATACTTTCAAAGCATTTTTAATGAAATTTTTAAGAACCTCATTTATCCCTTTAATTTCTTTTATAGGTACTATTTGATCTATTCTTATTTCTAAATTTTTGCACTGTGTCTACTCTCTTTATTATGCTGATTTCTTCTGTTTTCTAAAATCAGCATTTGGATTTGTTTATCATACATCCTTTCAAAATAATTTTTAAAGTTTCAATTTCTTCGCTTATATTTCTTTCTCTTTTTATCTTTGCTGTTTTTTTCTTGTCAAGTATATTATTTAATTCTGTAAAGGTGTATTTTTTCTCCAAAAAATTTTTAATCCACATCACAAAAGTTAATAAAATCATGATTTTATAAATACTCTGTAGTTTTCCTTTTTTTCATGTTGGCTTGTGTTTAAAATACATGGTTCATACATTTTACTGAGATTCTATGCAATTGGATACATTAGCTTCTCTTATGGCCACTGGTTCATAGCATAATTGTAGTTTTATCAAAAACAATATTCATTTCTTTCCTTTGATTTCAAGTTTATTAAGGATTTTCCTGGAACCTACTAAATGCTAGATTGCTAGTAAATGCCTGGAAGCTAGTAAATGGTGAGTTTTTTTTTTAATTACTTTATAGTTCATTAAAAATAAGTTTTAATTTCTGTTTTCAGGAACTAATGTTTGATTATATATCGAACAGAGCAAATATATTAATTATATTATTCAAATTCTCTAGGGGTTATCATTATACTTACAATTTACTGGATGTAAAGTCCATGAAATTTTATTAAATCCAAAACTGGGGAAAGGAGTATGACTTTAAAAAGAATATGACAGTAAGTGATGCTACATTTTTTTAAAAGGGGGTAAATTAAATATGCCTAAAAATTATGTGTCTTCTGACATAAGACCCAGCTAAACATCTTTCACATATACATTTGCATTCAGAAATCATAGTAGTATATTTTAGATCAGGATTTTTTTTCCATGTTCCTGGATGTTTTATCAAGGAAATATCAGAAATAGTCCTCTCAAGAGGCATCTACAGTCTGGTAATCAACTTTCCTCAGTGCAAAGAAAAAAGAGCAAGGCCAACCACTTCTAAGGACTTTGGTGCTCTCTGCTAGAGGCCAGGCTTGCCAAGTGTGGCCAGTTCTGTTCTAGTTTTCCTGGAGACAATCTGATCATTATAGTCTAACTAATCTATTCTTCTAAACTTCTAAAGCATAACCTTGCTCTGAACTCACCATGAATTAAAATTAGTTTAAAAATGGGCTCAAAACTGTTACCCTAATATTTATATTAATTTTTCTTTGGTAGAATAGATTTAATTTAAATAAAAACATAAGACGAGCTGAGTGAAACTTAAACACAGAATCTCATTAAAGTACTACAGCTTTCTGTAATGGAAAACAGCTCTCTAGATATATGGATGGAAACATGGCGATCACACAGATAGCTCATTTCTACCAAGGAAAGCTCAGCTTTCTCCCTGGGTCCTTTTGTGTGTATGTGTGTCTCAAATCTTTTCAGAGGCTGCCAGCATGCTCTTTCTTTGATACAGGGTTACAAAGGGAAACTAAGGAATATGACATGGACCCAGCAATGACAGATGTCTGGGAGTGAATCAAGGATCAAGGAAGGTAGAGCTCCATTTCTTTTTGCTGTAAGACAAAGACATTTTCTCCTTTGATAGGGCATTAAAAATGCTAGATTTTTTAAAATAGAAAATCCTATAAATGATGGCCAGAAGAAATGACAACAATTTAGATGACTCATTTCTTTAAATATCACGGAAACAAATAGGAAATGCACTTGTTTTGAACAGGGCTACCTTTCTCCAACTCACCCTTATCACATCTTGAGTAGGAATCCGGTGGATTTGGCTCAAACATTACATATGACAAGCTGGGAGCTCTGAGATGCTGCTGAGAGCAGTGTCTCTCAACATGCAGTCCTCAAACATTTGAATCTGGGTCTTGCATCTCTATGCAATCAAAATTTGTGGAGTACCCGGCTGAGAAGGTATTTTTAACACACCACCCACTTGATTTTCATGCATGTGGAAATTTTACAGCCTTTAGAGACCGTTTTATTAAATATCCTCTAATGTGTATGCAATGACACTCTTACAAAGTTAGCTGATACTTTAAAGAAAATACTAGAATGACCTCATGTCGTAGCAAATATGTTTACAAAATGGTAACTGATAGCAATAAACCTAAGATTATTAACTGCATTTCAGGGAATTGTGCCCCATGGAAACACTACTATTACATTTTTTGTGCCCAGTAGAATACGTTAAACAAGCCTGTAACCAGACTGCAGCTACCCTTGGTCTTGGTCTAGACAGTTAGAATACCAACTTTCCAAGACTCCTGCTATTGTGAAGTGTATATTCCACTACACTCGCAAGTATCATCCTGTCTAATAATGACATGAAATGCTATCCTCATGCATTTTTTATGAAGCTAGAAGTTGGTCCAAAGGCAGATTAAAAATGAAATTGGTTGTTTCCCAAAATTCATGGAGCCTGTCCAGTCATTCTAGATTGGTTTGGGATGTGGGTGTTTGCAATTAGTATTCTCTGACCTGGTTATCTGTATTCTTTCCAATATGTCAGGTAAACTTTGAGCTCTTTTTGTTGCTAATCTTAACATAAGAAAATTTAGTCACAGGGGAAAAACACACAGGGGTCATATTCTCCTGTGTTATACTCACTGCAGTTGAGAAAGACCTCTGTCTTTTAAATGGTACTGAACTGCATATGCTTGTACAGAATATGATTGAATGAAGGGCAAATGATGAGGGAGAATACAGGAAGGTTAGCACAGAGGAATAGCCACATGTTCCTTGTCTGTACATGTCTTATTGTCCTTGCAAGAGGTCAGCTCTGGAGGCTAAAGACAGCCTAGTGTTGGGGGTTGCTGTAGTCAGTTACATTAATGACCACCCAAAATATCAAGACCTGATCCCTAGAATTTGGAAGCTATTCTATTTGGAGGTGGGGGGAAAAGTCTTTACAGACGTAATGAAGAGTTTCAAGATAAGGAGATGATCCTGGATTACCTGGGCAGATCCTAAACATTATCACTAGTATCTTTGTAAGAGGAGAGGCAAAAGGAAAGTGCAGACACACAGAAGAGAAGTCGGGTGAAGATCCAGGCAGATATTGGAGACATGTATCAGAAGGCTAAGAGTGCTGCGGCAGCATTGGAAACTGGGAAGGGAACTGAGGCATTCTGCAGAACAGCATGGCAGGACTTCAGACTTTTGGCCCTGAATATATTTCTGCTGTTCTAAGCCATGAAATCTGTGGTAATTTGTGACAGGAGGTGCAGGACGCTAACACAGTTGTCACACCATGGACACCTGCCTGCTATCATGTGCAAGTTCTCTACAACATCTTAGTGGACCTCAAGGAAAAATTTTCACTTTTCTTTACCTTCTTCATATATTTTTACAATATGGATTTATCTTCAGAATCCCTATTTTTCTGTTCTTGGAGATCTATAATTTAAGACACTCTGGCCGAGAGCTGTTTTCTACTCCTCAGCAACTTCTCAGGTTGTCTTCTTCATCCTGTGGCCAGTGTGTGCTCGAAGAATGCAAAGTGATTTCACAAAAGAACTATGCAACACTTATTCAAGAATAATAACACTCAAAGAACCTACCTTGACATGCCAAATAACGAGAGGTTAAAAAATCAGTCTGGGTTTATGTGTTTCGCTCTTTCTTCCTAAAAAGTTAAGGGAACTAAATTTTGTAACATAGACTGTAAGATCTTTATTTTAATAAGCATACCTGAATTTGTATCCTGTGATGCCTTAAATATGACTACAGTTTATTTGTAATTCTTGCCATCAAGAAGTGGGGTGATTCTTTGACTGGATTTGAAATAAAGAACGCATCAAGGTGAATGCATGTGAGTTCTACAGTTTGAGCCTCACAAGACCATACACATTCTTCCTTTATCCTCATGCACACAGCCCTGAAAACAGCACAGAAGGTAGCCAGTCTAGCCCTTGGCCAATGAGAGTCCCTGTGGAAGAGAACAGATTATTCTTCCTCCAGAATCAACCACCAGACATATGAATAGTTCCTCTGTGCTTCTGCCAGTCCAGAGGACCGTGAGTGAACTGGGAAAAACCAGCAAAACAACCCTCTGACCATCTCAAAGAATTACAATAATCAACTGATTTTTAAGTCTTAGTCTTCGATGGTTTGCTACGAAATGAAGGATGATCAATACAATATTCAAGGACTGTTTTCCTTCATAGAAATGTGCCTGTGGAAACTGCCTTCACGTAACCCACTATTGTGACCTAAATTTTCCCCACTCCAAGCTTATAGGTTGAAGTTCTAAGCCCAATATTTCAGTGCTATGTTGGGAGATAAGACTGAGTCTTTAGCACAGTAATTAAGTTAGAAGGTAGTTATTAGGTGCACTCTGACCCAGGAGGGCTCTCAAAGAGAAAAGGAAACTGGTGCTCAGACATGCGCAGGGAAGATGACGCACAGACACAAGGAAAAGATGACTGTGTGGCCGCAGGAAGGATTCCTGTAACGAATTCTTTCGCCGTGGTGTGGAGAAGAACGTAACTTTCAGTCTCTGGATCCCAGCCTCTTTAATAGCAAGAAAATGAATCTGTTGTTGAAACCACAGTTGATGGTGTCTTTCACAGTGCTGGCCCTAGCACACGGGCGTGCCCCCTCCTCCCACCTTGATCCACACGCACTTACAACCGTCATAACAGCGAAAAATTCTGAAGCAAAAATGGTTTTGTTGAACTTTGATATCCACCTTTATAATAGACTCAGTGTGGTCTCAAAGAATACAGATTTGTTTCATTTAGGGGGATCGAAACCACATGCAAGAGACTCTAGAAGTAATTTCCAGGAGAGGAGCCCTCTAAATATCTTGAACAATGACAGCACAATTAGAAAAGATATCGTTTTCTGTGGTTAGTATCCTGAAGTAAGATACCCAGGTTTTTTTCCTAGCAAAAATCATTGTTTGTTTATAGTCACGTTTTTAAATGCATTTCAACTTGTTCCTCATCTGCATGGCTCGTGTTCTGGGGAGAGTTCTAGTTCTATGTGAATGTCTGCATTAAATAACATGGACTCAGAGTTAAACAAGTGCTCTGAGACAACAATGCCTTGGATATGTTTTATGAGTTTCTTTTAATACAAAAAAGCTTCGCTTTCCTGGCCATATGCCTTTTTATTCCTTCACACTTATTAGGTAGGTATGAAAAAACACTTATCTAATAGCAGATAAGATAATAAATAAAAGCAAAAAGAGTTTTATGATCTGAATTGCTAGGAAAGGGAAGTTGCCAGTTAGACAAAGACTGTAATAAAAGCAGGATTAATTCCTGCGTCCTCGGGCGGTTTCCAAAAGTCATCGCTTCCCTTGTTGTCTCTTGCAAGACATATCAATAAATAGAAGTTAAGACTCTGTGTTTGATAATTGTTGTTTGTGAAAACACAGAGATAGGTATGATTCCTGGCTACATCTTTCCTCCCTTAACTCTCCGGTGAATTACTCTTGCACTGTGGAATGAGTCTGTACTGAACGCTGTTACTCTAGTCAAGATTTATAACAAAGAATTTTAAAAATGTGATATTTCTTTAGCTCTCTAGTTGGTAGACAACCAGTTAACACAACTCAGACTGTAACCCCTTTCTTTTCACTTTGTTTGACTTATCTACAAGCATTAGAGCTATACATTTCTAACACAATGGCCAATGTGGCTAGAAGAATATTAACTCTGGAAAGAATTATAATAGTAATTCTTGGGCTTACTCGGACAAACACAAATCAACAAGTCTTTCTCCAAGTTAGAAGTGCCTTTCTCTAAATGCCCAGGTTAATATCTAATTGTCTCTTCATGGTAGAAAATGGCAAGGTTGCTATGACAACTGGGTGGAAAGTTTAGCTAGAATAATGTTTTCTTTTAAAAGAATGAAGCAATTTCAAGCTTTTTAGTGTTATCTGGCATTATAAAAATTGCTTTAGACCTCCATTTCTGGATTGCAGAGGTGGTTGATCTTTTTTTTTTTTTTAAAAACTGGCTTACAGATCCCCTTGACACCAGTTTTGAATCAGTGTTTTTTTTTTTTTTTCTTTTCTTTTCACTATGGTTCATAGTTACCTATTTTTGTAGGTGAATTCTACACTTAGGAATGAAGCAAATGATCCTCTTGTTCATTAGCTTACTGGATCCGTAGTTCACTGGACCTGAATAAAAGGAAGATTTAGCTGCAATTCATTTGATGGGTGGTCTGTAAGACTATCTTAGAAATAAATCTCTGGTTACTAAATGAAGAGAAACACTGCTTTTGCCTTCCTACTTTGCAAAATTGAAAATGAGATGTATATCTTAAAATTTCCAAATGGATGCTCACTAATGAGACAAGGTAGTTCTGTTCTTTCAAAAGGAGCACGGCCTCGTCCTCCCAGCCAGCGGCCGCTCCGGGCATTGGGACTCGGCCGGGGCGGCTCGCGGGTCGGGGCCGCGCGGCGGGCGGGCTGGTACAGCTCATGAACACAAGGAAGTTGTTCTTAAAGATGGAAGAATTGAAAGACTAAAGTTGGAACTTGAAAGGAAAGATGCTGAAATCCAGAAGCTGAAAAATGTGATCACTCAATGGGAGGCAAAGTATAAAGAAGTAAAGGCAAGAAATGCACAGTTATTGAAAATGCTTCAGGAAGGTGAAATGAAGGATAAAGCAGAAATACTTCTGCAAGTTGATGAATCACAAAGTATCAAGAATGAGCTAACTATACAGGTGACTTCACTTCATGCTGCATTAGAACAAGAAAGATCTAAAGTGAAAGTATTACAAGCAGAATTAGCCAAATACCAGGGTGGCAGAAAAGGAAAAAGAAACTCTGAATCTGACCAGTGCAGGTGATCACATT
>PVJO010028652.1:0-17771 GCA_004026905.1 Hystrix cristata
ACACACAAGATATCGCATCTCTTCCTGAAGTTTTAGTGATGATCTTAAAGAAAAGACAGAAGACAGCTGAGTTGTGTGTAAGAGAAGAAATTTATAGAATAGAGGAGTGGAAAGAAAGGAGTGATGTAGAAGAACCAGTGGAAAAGAGCAGAGGTCTCAGAGTGGAAAGAATGTGGAGGGCAGTGTAGGGAATTACAAATGTAAGGCAGAGAAAAGATAGAGATGGAAAGATGGGTTTGTAATGGCTAAGTATTTTTAAGTTCATACCTAGACTGACTATAAAACCACTTCAAAACCACTATAAAAGTAAAAAACAGAGTTGGCCATTTCTTCAGTACAAGGCATGGAGCTAGACATTGATTACAGTCTCATTTGATTCTTATAACACCGTGAGAGAGATTATCATTAATTCATAATTCTGAAAATAAGTTAAATGTCTTTAAAGTGTTATGTGATTTATTCCAAAGTTTCCTAGTCAGTTAGTGGGCTCTCAGGGACTTGCCCACGAATTAATTTTGGCATTTTCACTGAAAAATAATTAGCCCACCATGGACACTGGCCTTCAGAGCAACACCCAAAGCTGCGACAGTTCAGGGCTCCAGAGGTATTGGCAAAAGTGTATACAGAGCTTGGTAAGAGCAAGAGCCTGGGAATAGTGAGGGAAAGGGGCTGGTACAGATTCTGCTGGGGTCCTTATAAACAGAAGCCCAGTCCACGGAGGAGCCAGGTGTAGGAAACTTGTAGACCTACTTTGTTCTCCAGCCCACGGTGCAGCCAGAGGTTAGAATGATGGCTGACAGGCGGAAGAACACTGACATCTCTGGATCGACGCACAGACGGATTGGATACTCTAACCATTCGGCCTGCGCCAAAGGCTCAGGTACACAAAAGACTTGCATTCCAAGTATTACCCTTGCCTCTCTAATTTAAATGGTCTACCCCACCTAGACGTGTGGGCCTTACCAAGCTCATGGTTTCAGCCCAATTGACTTTGTCATACCCAGCAACTCCAAGACAGTGACTTGTCCTCATCCACCTTATCTTGACTTCAAGTGGAGATGTTCAGGCTGATAGTATTGAGAGCCCATTGAGCATTCTCCAGTACACACAGCACACAACTTTAGATGTAACACATTGATGCATATTTCCCTAAGGATCAGCTCAAATAGTTTTACATGTGATCACTCATTTATGCCAGAGAATAAATGAGCAGACATTTGATCAGGTACAAACCACGCCCCTCAGTTCAGACATGCTGACACACACGTATTGGGGGCTATCAGTTGCATGCCTTATGTTTGCTACTCTGCATTTATTCACCCAATACTTGTAAAAGACTGCTAGAATTTCTACAAGAAGCCATCTGGCATTTTAAAATTCAACAAAGTGTAAATAGGTGTCTGAGCATCTCCGTTTTCTGAAATGGTCATAAGGACAGGTTTAAGCTTCTATATGCCTTTGTTTTGTCACAAACTACAAGTTCATCTCAAGAGTTTTACAAATTCATGCAGTGTTTTTCAGAGGAGTTAATAAGTGATAGATAATCAAATATATGAATCAATAATTAATAGGTATTATATTTTTATTAGTTACTACAATAACAATATACCAGCCTTAAGAAACTCCGTAATACCAATGGTATTAGTTATGGAAGTCTATCAGCGTTTTATTGAGGTGGAGACTGCAATTCACTTTTCTGGTCTATATTTTAGAAAAACAACTAAAGCCCACAAAAGTCCTCGTAGTACTTTTGGATTAACTTGCCCAAGTAAATTATTATAAATTATGGGAAGACATATCACACTGCGTTAAAATTTTAAATTCTTTTTCCAAAAAAGGAAAGAGACCTGTTAAAAACATCTTAATTGAGTGTGATGTCTTGAAACGTAAAATGCTTTCCTTGTCACGATGCACTTATGCAAATTAGAGTATAAATTCCATTCCTGACGGAATGATTAATACGTTTACATAAATCTCTAGAGAATGTTTTGGCAAAAGGGTTGTAAATGTCATTAGTTTACCTATAAGAAGTAATTACTCTCTTGCAAGCATGATTCAACCTGGGCCTTAGAAAATCAAAGGGCACTGTGGTACAGATGTTTTAAAGAACTCATATCTATATATATAGCTAAAGGGAAAAACAGGTCCAAAGCCACTGTTTCAAATTATAGCAGCACCAGCCTAATGATTATGAAAGTAGTAAAAGGGATTTGCCTAAATGGCAACTGATGGGTTTAGGATTCCTCATGAAAATGAGTATAAGTTAATTTCAGAAACATGGATCATCAGAAGGAAACTGTGTATTGTCATTTATACCCACTTCTGGATGGTGGCCTTGAAATTTGCTTTCTGACTTATAGTGATAAGTTTGTGACAGAATCCTAAACACATAGTGCTTATACTGTGTATTTTTGAAAGGAGACCTTTCTTCTACAAGAATATATTAATTCTTACACTTGGTAAATATCTATATATATACAGCTTTACTGACTAGAAAGTTCATTCAGTATCACTGTAAAAAGAAAAATTCTTATCCAATTGTTGCTTTCTTTATTAAAATTCTGTTCCTTCATCCAAAATACCTCTCCCTCTCATTTTATCATAATCCTTTATTCTTTAGGTGATAGAAAGTGTTTTTAAAATGACAAATTATTTTTGTTAAATACAATTTTATCTGGTTCATCACCAAGGATCTTTTATATTTTCAGCAAATTTTATTCTTTCTATGAAGCCCTTCCTCAAGTATAAAACAGTAGCTTGGTAGAGTTTTGTCAGTAAATCTTGTATAACTACACTCGTACACATTGGTCGTCTTACTAAGTTCTACTAAATGTTCACTAAAATGGAGATTTTTTCCCCCAAAAAAAGTGTGTTTGAGAAAATATGCCAATTAGATAGAAAAGAGATAACCATACATTTCTTATTTTACCCAAAGAATTTCTTATTTTATCTTTCAAAGGCCTGAACAGAACTGCAAATATCAAGGCAATACTTTATCTCAGTTTCTTTTTATATGCAGAAAGAGATGTGTAAATATCCCTGAGGCCTGGAAGCTTTATATGATTTTCCCTGTAACACATTTAGTGTAATTCACCCATGCTTCAGACATTGTAATAAATACAAGGTACCTAAGATGAGTGGGTGTAGGCCTTGCTAGCAGAAACTCCATAGAGGTTTTACACACACACACACACACACACACACACACACACACACACTGATATTTGTACAGGATGCTAACAGCACAGACTAGAGACGTGTAGTCTGGGGTGTGGATTCAGGAAAGGTCACTGAAAGAGCTGATATTTGAAGGGGCAATTTCTAGAGAATACATAGAAGCTGGAGGGAAGGAATCTTTTTTATAGTTTATAATTACGACACCATCATCAGTTAATATCTCCTTTAATGCTTCCTGTATATAAAACCAATTTTGAGTTGCTATTTCAACCTTACAATGTCAGAGAGCTCAGGTAAACAACACTTCAGCAAGCAAACAACACTCTGTTAATAAAGATTAACATTAAAATCTAAATTATCTAATGAGTCTACTTGCCAATATCTGCAGCATTATAAATGCTAGGCAAATGCCGGACAAATCGAATCTTTAATATGGAAAGCTAAATTTCCATTTAATTTATGTTTTAAGTGCATAATTATATTTTATGTATGATTTTTATTGCTTTTGCCTCTGAAAAATAACAATTTTCATAGACCCCAGTAATCCAGAGGCTACAGTTCACAAGGTGATAAGCATTTAAATTAAAAAATACACATATACACCCAAATTAATTCACTTAGGAACAGTAAACAACGTATTTGATACACTGATTCTAAATGACTTCTTACCAGTAATGAAACAGATAATACAGCTGTTCAGTGAGTTTTATGTATACAGACTTATTTATCTGCCACTCACAGTAATTATAACTTTCTGTCTATGGGAATTCAATACTGTTGACTATTATTTATTCCAATATATAATGGGTCACTAAAAATGTGAATTGCACATGACTTTTTTCTCTGTAATATTGCATCTTCTCAGGTAGAAGAGAGTAATTTTCAAGGACATTTCACATAAATGACTATTTTTTTATGTGGCTCTACAAAAAATAAGCAAAAATCCCTTTCAAGGTGTCTTGCACCTATTATGTGCATTCTCACCTTTATGTAGTTCCCTTCATCTGAAAAGGTGCGTATCCTGCTTTCCTCAGTAAATTCCAGGACAGGTCCTGGGTGCTGATGGAAAAATTTCATCCAAGCTCTCCCTTTGACTCTCTTTTAGCAGATACAACTCTATTTTCATTTCCAGAGTCAATGCAACTTTCAAAAACCTCAGTCCCTGGCAAATTATTTGGAATTGTTTAATAATTTTTAATGGAAATTCTTACAGAATTGTGTAATATGTGTGTGTGTGTGTGTGTGTGTGCACGTGTGTGTGAGAGATAGAGAGAGAGAGAAGTTCTCATGTCTTTAGGTGACATTCTACTAGAAAAAGAATATTAATTTAAAAAACCGATCTATTTTAAATGAATTTTATTTAGTTATAAACTTAAACTACTAGTAATTGAGTAAAAATGAATTTTAGGTAATAAAAATTTTAATTGTGATTTTTAAAATTATAACAAATACTTTGGGAAACAAAATTTAAAAGTTCATATGAAATATAAAAAATATTTTAAAATAGGAGAAAATATTGTAAGCCAATTCTAATTTAAATGATATGTAGCCCCTTCCCTCCAAATCCATGATAGTGTACATTATCATGTTACTCTTTGGCTTGTCAGTATCCATTGTTTATGAATGCTTTCAAAGACTTTTGAACTTCCATAGAATTTTGTGTTATTAGATCAATTGATTTTGTGATATTATTGTTATGTTCCTAAACCTTAACTTTCTGGAAATTTTTTAGATTCATGTTAGATTCATAGCAGAAGTTAAATGACAATGCAAAAAAACAATTATGTCTATGGTATAACAAAAGATGTCTTGCCAAATCTGAACTGAATCATATTTTAATAGATAAGAGATGGACTGTGTTTCTTTCCTGTCACTTGTTTCTTATATGATTATTTTTCACAGCCGTGACATAAGAAAGAATTCTTTTTCCATGTCTGACTAAGGCAAGGTTTCAAACTCTTAACTGTAGGTTTTTATATTATGTAAAGCCCTGATAGAACTGAATTCATAATTTTTTTTTTTTTTTTTTTTTTTTTTTTTTTTTTTTTTTTTTTTTTTTTTTTTTTTTTTTTTTTTTTTTGGTGCTGGGGATCGAACTCAGGGCCTTGCGCTTGCAAGGCAAGCGCTCTAGCCACTAAACTAAATCCCCAGCCCCTTCATAAATGTTTTGGATGGGAAATAGTCCTAAAGATGATGTAGTCAAACAGATAAAAAAAATACAGAAAGAAAGAAAGAAAGAGAGAGAAAGAGAGAGGAAGAAAGAAACAAAGAAACAAAGAAAGAAAGAAAAGAAAGAGGAAAGAAAAAGGAAGGGAGAGAAGGAGGGAGGAAGAAGGAAGGAAGACAAAATCTGATGTTCATGAGGTAAAGAAATTTCTGGGGTTTTTTTGTTTGTTTGTTTGTTTTTGTTTTGTTTTGTTTTGTTTTGTTTTGTTTTTCACTCCTGGGCATTAACCAAGGCACTCTATCACTGAGCTACACTTCACTTCCAGTCTTCTTCTCCTTTGTTGTTGTTGTTGTTGTTGTTCTTCTTCTTCTTCTTCTTCTTCTTCTTTCTTCTTCCTCTTCTTCCTTCTTCCTCTTCTTCTTCCTTCTTCCTCTTCTTCTTCCTCTTCTTCTTCCTTCTTCCTCTTCTTCTTCCTTCTTCCTCTTCTTCTTCTTCCTCTTCTTCTTCTTTTTTTTTTGTGACAATGCTTCACTAAATTAATTGCCCAGACTAGTTTCAAATTTGCAATCCTCCAGCCTCAGCCTGAAGGAGTAGCTGGGATTATACCACCATGCGTGGCTCAAGCTGGGGTCTCTTTTCCATGCTGCTCCCTCTGCCCAGGTTGATGTTCCCAGCCTTCCCCCTGCGAATGGCCCTATTCTTATGAGTCTCTTTCCACCTTCCCACATGCTGGGCAGAACCCTCTTAGACTTCCCATTGAAGTGTGCTTCGTCCCTTTGTATATCATTTTGTTTTATCTTCACATGCTCAACATTTAACAGCAACTAGCACATAACATCATCTTAAATCCTTAGGCTAAAGAGAATTAACAATGTGAAGTGAGTTCAACATATTTACCCAAAGTTTTCATTTTAATTGAGAGATAATATAATTCATTTCTATGCCAGACATAGAAAGACAGCAATTTAAAAATTATTTTATGTAATATATTCAAATTATTTCTTAAAATCAGGATATTCTGTTTCTTCTTAAATTCAATTTAAATATTATTGTCCCCAATTTTTACCTTTTCTAATTTATTGATTTTTTTTTTTTCCAGTTGAAAGTAATGTACTTGGACAAAGCTGCTGCACTTAATAGCGAAGTAAGGAACAAGCTAATAATTTTTCAATCTATTTGCAGCTCTAAATCACTCATTTCTGAATTACAGAAGTTTACAACTAAAGAATATTTTAGAGATTAACATGTGTAAAGGCATGTATGCTTTGGTTAGCCAGAAAAATCTCTCATGTTGCCTTATAGTAAGCTTTTTCAACTAGTCAGTGTTGCCTTTTCTGCTAAATAATTACTAAAAGTTAATAATACAGTTTATACCAAGAAGTCCCCCCAAGCCGGATGTGCTCACGGATGGGGCTTCTTGGGAGGTTGATTGGATCGTAGGGGTGTGATACTCATTTGTGGATTAGCCCTCTGATGAGTTTATAGCTGAATGTGAGTTTGGGAGGTGAAATCGGAGGTAGGTCACTGGTAGTGTGGTCCCAAATGGTGAATCTTGGTCCCCTCCTTCCTCCACATTTCAGCTCCCCCAGAGTCCTGAGTTTTTTCTCCTGCTCCACGCCCCTCCTCCTGTTATGGCCACGCCCCTTCCAGTTGCCTCAGAGTCAGCTGACTGTGGACTAAACTTTCCTCCTCAGTGTTGCAGATGTCAAATATTTTGTCTCAGCAAGGAGAAAGGAACCAAGACAGTTAACTATCCCCATAGACTTCAGAGGCTTAGAAGGAAGGTAATTCATGTATTCAGAACAAAGATTCTTTTCTTACTATTTTTGGCTTGAGAAAATGACATCCTCAAGTTAAGAACTGAGTTATTCAGAAAGTTTCTGCCCGAGTGTAAAAATTAATAGGTACAGATACATTGAATGAGTAAATGTGTAATTTGTCTTCTTACTGGGGGGCCATTTTGCTAGATATTTGCCCTGAGTACCTTACAGCCTCACACTACTAGGCATCATTGTTTTGAGAAATCCATAAGTATTTTTGATGTTTTAACACATGTGAGGACATCAGATCTTACCAGTTTCTTCCTATGTCCTGGAGGCTGGCTCATCCTTGGCGCCAATTACTGGGTGTTATCTGTGAAGTGAACCCAGTGTGCTACTGTCTCTGAGTTATTTTCTGCTCTAGATTGCCTTTCCACATATCGACCCTATCCTCCAGCACACCTGAACTCATCATGTCTCTTTGGAAACCTGGTGGTCTATTGATTACCAGCTGCGAGACGAGCTCTGGAGATCGATGCCACGAACTCAGCTCTGCCTGCTTCCCTCCACCCACCACTCTTCGTGGCACCATGCTCAAGTCACTGAAGTTCATCACGTTTTAGGATCAACCTGGCTGGGTTAGGACGGGTATCTGAGAGTTGTGTTCACTCGGGTCTACAACACATCAATACCTGTGATCCTGAGACGCTCAGGTAAAACCCGAAAACCTGGTTCAGAAAGAGTGATTCTACAAAAACACTAACAACAGAAGACAAGGTTCGAAAATACTAAACAAACCAACAAAATTTTAATGTCTTTTGCTTCATTCATTTTGTCATTTTTTAAGTGAAATATACATAACATAAAATTTATCATTTCAACCATTACAGTATATGAATCAGTGGCATCATACAAATCCATATTATTGCACTATCATGCTCATTACCCTTCTCCAGATGGTCTCATCTCCCAAAACTGAAGCGCTGCCTATTTCACTCATCGTTCTTCCCTCACTCCATTCTTTGACAACCACCGTTCTATTTTCTGTATGAATTTGCTGTTTGTATATGCTTCATTTATGGGGGATCATAAAGAATTTGTCCTTCTGGTTTTTTTTTTATTAGATCATGTTTGCAGTACATGATATTTACATTCCTGTGTATATTTGGTAAATGTATGTAACACATCTTAATTCCTTTCTTCATCTCCTTTCTTCTCCTTACCCCTTCCTCCCTCCGTCTTGTGATCCCCTTCCACTTGAGAAAGATCTCCCTTCTTCCGATTGTCTTTCTTTTTTTATTTATAATTTATGTTTCTCATATGAAAGAAGCCATCTAGTATTTATACTTGTATGTTTTGATTTATTTCACTTAAGAGTATGGTCTCCAGGTGTATCTATTTCCTACAAATAACTCAAGCTTATCTTTCTTTGTGGCAGACTAGTACTCCATTGGGTGTAAATACCACATTTCTTTATCAGCTCATCTGTTGAGTGACATACAGGCTGCTTCCAAGATTTAGCTGTCATTTATAACTGGCTTATTTCACTTATCAAAATGTCCTCAACTTTCTTGCATGTTGCGGCATGTATTAGAACGACTTTCGTTTTATATATATATACATATATATATATGTATATGTATATGTATGTATATATATATATATGTACTTGTTGTTTAGCCACTAAGTTTAAGAACTAATGCACATATAAACACACAAAGAATATTACAAGTATTTAATATCAGCATTATGTATAATGACAACTGCCTAAAGACACCCTTTGTTGTCCATCCATGATGGAATAGCTAAAATAATAGTATTTTTCTGAAAACTCAGTCATGATTACTGAATGAAATGCCATGTGAAAAGTACTTAGTTCAACATCTGATAAATAAAAAGATGAATAAATACTAGCCTAATTAGTTATTCATGTTAATTTACTGTCAATTTGCAGTTCCCTGGTAGATACAAAGAATGCAAGAATTTGAGAAACCCAAATCCAAATGGAGAAAAATATCTAAATTCTGAAATACATGCTGAGACTTCATCTGTGCAGTACACTTTTATCCTTATACTTGGAAATGAGTTTAGGAAATAGTGTTAAAAGCAAAAATCAGAATATAAAATCTAGAATGTATACATTGATTAAAATTATGCAGACTATAACAGGTGCTAGCATACATGAACATATACATGCAAACAAAAATAATTAATATTGTTAAGATTTTTATATGTAAAATTATCGAAGAAGTAAGAACACAGTTGCAGACATGTAAACATTATTTTTAGAAGTTTGGATATGATTAGGACAAAGAATTTAGGTTACCTTAGTCTGTTTTCAGGTTAGAATTACAGCCTGCTATGGTAAATAAGGCTTCAGTTAAAATTTGTGCCAAATCTCCGACTCACAGGTGAAGAATCTGGAGTTCAGAGATGTATAATTACTTGTTCAAAACATTGCAGCAAATGAGGACAGAAGCCAACCTGTAGGCTTCTAGTCCTTGCGCCTTTCCTCTAAATGTTTAAGTTCACTTTGAACAGACTTTCATGCATCTCCTATTTTGGAAATCTTCAACGTATATTCAAGCACACAAGGCCATAATCTGCTTTGCTCAATCACGTGAAACATACAGAACTTGATGCAGAGTTCTCTTTTTAGTACATTTTCAAAATTAACCTCAAATATTTCATTAAAAGATACTACTTAAATATAGTACTTCATATTATTCATAAAATGCATTATACCATTCATTGTAATGTACAGTGCTGAAGGCAATATGCTTGAAGGCAATATAACGTCTATCTTCTACTTTGTAGAAGTACAGAAGGCCCAGTAGTAGCAGATGATCTGAAAGATGATAAAATGGGACTGATTAATAAATGCTGCACTGACAGCTTCCTTGGTTTACTGTATGAAACATTGGTACCTTTTTTGATATCTATTTAACTAGGGTCTTGTTATCTTTACTTGTTTGAAATTTTTCCCCTCAATTTAGACAGTAAGCCAGTAAAGTAATTACTGCAACAATCATCGCCATGAAAATATGAGTTTTCAAGTCATTATTGTGTATGCATGTTAATTATGGTAAGTCATGCAGCAGGAAGACGGTTCCCAAAGGTTGAGGGCAGAACAACCGCACTTTGCTATTTCATGGGGATTTTTTCTTGAGATCCTTTTGGGAAACATAGTGTTTCCCAAAAGACCGATGGAGAGCATTTGAATGTTAATCCAAATATTTTCCTCACTTCCATTAAAAGGATATAGAGTCTTGGCTTAGGGAAAGCTTCTTATTTCGCTATACATTCAGAAAGCATCCAGCATATTTTCTATATATTCAACACAATCTTTGAGGCCATCTGCAGTTTGCAACAAATTTATGGTATGGTAGCTTAAATTGATGGGATAATGAGCTGCTGACAGACATGTTTTTCTAAATTGATATTCAAGTATGGTGCAGCCAAAGTACTTGGCATGAAATAGCAAAGAAAAAGAGGGATGTGCATCTATGGAATACAACTCTACATTGCAGTGTAAGCTAAAAATGCTTAAAGCCTAAAATTTCACTAGCACTCATAAATTCTTTACTATAATCTTTGATAAAAGATTAATCATTAACCACTAGAAAGACTACAATATTTTTCCTCTTTCATGCATATAAACATGTCAACTATTGACAAGTCCTCCTGAGAAAGCAAGTGTTATTTTAAATAGGCACTATTTGGTGTAACTTACACGGATCAGTCCAAGGAACCGTTATATATAGAAACAAATAAGCACAGGAACAAAATAGTCCATTGTAAAAATATATGCTGGGAAATGATTTTAGGGGCATTTTTAACTTCAAATTATTTTTCAGAATTCAGGCTCTCTATACTTTGGTGTCTTCTAAGTTTATTGAGATTTTTTTTCCCATTGTACACGCACATAAAAGCACACACACATTCTATATAACTCAAATAACTATGAAATTAATCATATTCTTATTAGCTTTTATTAAGTAGTACACCACTTAGGAATGATATGTATTGCTGTCTTTGTGCCAAAGTACTGGCAGACCTACATGTGTTTTTTTTCTGCCAAGATACCCATGATGGGTAACCAGGTCAAAGATGAAATTCCACAACTTTAACCCAAAAGAGACCTGGATACCTTACATCCCTTGAATGCCATCAGGAATGCTTCACCATTTGCCTGCTTTCTATGGTTCCAATTTCCTGTTTATAAGTCATCAATGTTATTTATGCTGCCCCAGTCCTCTACAGACACACACACACACACACACACACACACACACACACACACACACACACATACACACATTCCCTGACCAGCTCTGTGATTCCCATATATCCTGTGAGCAAGATTGTGTCCATTATATACAGATACATGTTATAAAAATATTTTTCATATAGAAAGTGTTAATTGGTTTCAAGTGTACTATTCTTCGATTTAAAAAAGTAACTCCAAATACTACTCAGACTGCTTAGTTGGATTAAAATATTATAAAAACTTTGGGTTACATTAAAGGACATGAATGAACGTTAGGACTGTATTAAATGTTTTTAGATTGTGAAGTTTCTCCTTCCCACAGTTCAGATTCACACATAGACTGGCCCTCAGTCAGCCTGTAACTGCACAGCTATGACTCTTTGCACCTCAATATCCTTCCCAAAAAAGACACGGGTTGTCTGCAAATGCAGATGGCCACTTCCTGTGACACTCTCTTGCCATGTAAAGCACTCAAGTCAGAAGTCATTTGAATTTGTCCAATTTTAGGTTTGATTAAAACTTAAATGTCATCCTAGGCTTTATAAAAGTCATATTTATGAAACGGCTATCTACTGCAAACATTTATTCTGGATTTGAGTTCGTGAAAAAGAGTACAAGTGACATTTTGTTAGCTTTTGACGATTCTATCAAATGTATCAAAAAGTTACAAAAGTTCAAAAAGGTAAAAAGTTCAAATTTTTTATGACTAAGAGAATGAAATCTTTCAATCTATATGAATCTGAAATTTTAAAAAATAAACCAAGGTGGGGGGTCATGGTTATTGTTCATAGTGGATCACAATTTGTAGAGGTTTCAGTCCATAATCTGCAGGCTCCAAGGCAGGGCAGCATGGCGGAAGAGAACTGTTTATGCATGGGAGGCAGGAAGCAGAGAGAGAGATGACAGGATGAAGGAGGAAAATACACACTTCAGGCTACATGCCCAGTGACTAACCTCTTCCAACCAAGCTTCACCTCCCAACATCACATTTAGCAATAAACTCATCAGTGGAATCATCCACTGATGAGTACCATGCTCTCATGACCCAATCACCTCTCGAAAGCCCCACCTACAAACTCATGGGACTTTGGGAGGACATCTAGGTATAAAACATAAAATTCTCCTATAAATAAACATTTAGTTTCCAAAAATTATTTTGCTCTTTTGAGCAGCATCACTGTGGACATTTTAGTACATGTGTCCTGGTGCACACATGTAAGAGATGAAGTAGTACTACTACCCAGTATAGTGGCACCTTAGTACATGTAGCTTGTGAGCATTTGAAATGTGAATAGTAGGGTTTGATTTAACTCAATGGTAGAGCACTTGCCTAGGAAGTGCAAGGCCCTAAGTTCGGTACCCAGCACAAAAAAAAAAAAAAAAAGTGAGCAGTCCAAATCCAAGATGTGTTGTAAAGTGTAGAATATTATCAGATTTCAAAGGTTTAATATGAAAATATATTTTGAAGAATTTTAAAATATTGATTATATGCTGAGATGCTACTAATATGGATATGATAGGTTAGATAAATAAAATATGGTTTCCAGGCATTTTAAAGTGATATATTTGGCTTGCACTCTATTTCTGTGGGTCTGTTAATTAAGGGATTTCTATTCAAAATGTATCCCTGAGTAATAGCAACTACATCTCTGGGAAAGGCAGAGTCTCTGGCTCCCTCTCAAACCATCTCGCTGACTTATAGCTGATCAAAATTTGTGAAGAAAAAAGGAAAAAGGACACCAAAGGAAAAGAAAGGAAAAGACATCAAATCCAGAGTGCTAGAATTCTGGTTAAAAAACAGATAAATTTTTATCTGTTATGCTAAAACATAGTCAATGGCTAAAATCGTGCATAGAGATCTCTCATGAAAACATTACTTACCCCCCAAAAAAGCTACAGAAATTAAAGCATTTTTTTTTCTGAGAAACATGTCTAGAGTAGAAAAAAGTAGGAGGCATTGGTCCTAATTATTTTGTATAAAAATAAAATATGGAAAACTATAAAATACTTTTAAATCTAAAATACCTAAGTATTTTAGAATTAAAATACTCAGGTACTTTGGTATAGTTATATAGTATATGAGTAAGTATAATAGAGAAATACCTGTATGTGTTAGTTTTCTTGTTCCTGGAACACAATACTCAATACCCCACAATTTAAATGAGAGTTTTAATTTGGCTCATGGTTCAGGGGATTCAGTCCATGGCTTGTAGACTCTAAGGAAGAAATTTCATGATGGAAGCATGTGGCAGAACAAATGTGTTGAGCTCAGAGAAGCCAGAAAGCAGAGCAGAGTAAAATTACCAGATAGGCCAGAGTAGGAACTATGAACAGTATGCAAGTTCAGGTCTACATGATCCATTTAGACACACTCAGGCATGAGCTTCACTCATCTACTAGTTCTTCCTTTATCCAGGAAAGTTTGTGAATCAGGACTAACAGTTACAATGCACTCCTTGTCAACTTTCCATCCAAACATATCTCCTTAAACTGTACTTCATATCCAAATAAAGACAATAGTAAGTTTATAACACCACTTGACATAATATACCTATCCCATGTAGAACTGGAAATGCAGTGAACTCTTTCCACAAAGTCTCAACAACTGCAGAACTTTTCAAGTGTCCAAGTCTAAGTCTCTTCTGAGACCAAAGGTAAACTCTTAGCTGAGAACCTCTGTAAAAATCTAAAACAAGTTACATAATGCCAATGTGCAATGGCACAGGGTAAATATTCCCATTTCAAAAGGATGGAATAGGAGGATAGAAAAGAATTAAACCAAAGTAAGACTGAAAACCAGCAGGGCAAACATTAAATCCTGTATCTCTATGTTCATCATCCTGGGCACAGAGAAGTAAAATGTGGATTTGAAAGGGCATGGGTGCACCATCCCTATTGCTGCTCACAAGGCTTCTCTCCTGGGCTCACTCCACTCACAGTATGTAAATTTCCTCAATTGTTGTCCTACGATCCTGACATCTCCAGTTTTGTAGGACCTTCACTAAACCTTTTGTTTCATTTTCAGTTTCATGCACTGCAGTAATAGGGGCTCTTTGCCTGGTGGACTTCCATGCCTTCCTTTGAAATCTATTTAGAAGTCTCCATGACCCGACAGAACTTGGGTTCTGCATGTCAGTAAAACCAGCATAATGTGGACAATGCCAGTGCTCGTTGTCAGGAAAAGCAGTAGCCAGACCCCTCTGAATCATGGCTGGGGTACCATCTGAGGGCAAGGTTGGCTGAGCATGGTGAAATAAATATCAGGGAAACAATTCATTACAAGGACTTTTTCAAGTAGTGGTCTCAGGGACTCTTCTCAAATGAAAGGTTGATAGTTTTGCACTTTTGAGCTTGCCATGCATGGGTCTTGCTGATTCTAAGATGCCTCTAGTGCATTTTTCTGCTTGTCTCTGCACAAAGTACTTATTTTAAAAATGGTTCTGATCTCTTTAGTAGCTACACTTCTTTTAGCCCTAACTTTGCACATGGTTCCTTCTGTGCCAAAATTTAAGTTTTTCCTGCACTTCCTTTTAATCTTGATTGTCACTGTTGATCTGGTTAAAAACAGTGAGTAGTACCCATGCCACAACTTGAATTTTGGATTGTTTTAAAGTCACATCCAAGGATTAATTTATTCAACATACTTAGTCTCCTGAAAAGTCTTAGGATATGGGCAATGAATAGACAAATTTTCTGCCAGAATATAGCACACATGCTTCTAATAGACCAACTGCCAGGGAAGTCTTTATTCCCACTTGAAAGCTCCTGAGCCTTGCTTTACTGTCCACATTCTTATCACCATCCTGGTCTTCTGAGCTCCAATATGAGTCTTCCATCAAGTTCTGTTTAAAGCCTTCTAGGGCTTCTCTAGCCTAATTATCCAAATCATTCCAAATTCCTCCCATAAATCAGTTCCAAAAATTTCTAAACTACATGATCAGGTACACTAATGGACATGACCCCACTGTCAGTACCAATTATCTGTATTAGTCAGCTTTCCAGACACTAGGACACAATGCCTGACACCCACTTCTGAAAAGAGTGTTTTCATTTGGCTTGTGGTTCAGGGGATTTAGTCCATTGTCAGCTGGCTCTGAGGCAGAAATATCATGACACAAGTGCACAGTGGGGCAAAACTGCTCAGTTCATGGCAGCTGGGAAGAACAGCAGGAGACCATATATAGTACCCAAAACCAGGCCTCCTCACACAACCAGGAGCATACTTTATTAATCAACTGGGCATTTCTTAATGCCATGAAGTTGACAAAATCAGGACTAACAGTCACACTGTACATTTATTTATGGTGTATAAATATGTATTTAGATATAATTATATGCTCTATATAATGCATAACTATGTACTTCATCTATATTTAGACATGCATATGATATATGAATATATACAATGTACAGTTTACAGTAGTCAATTATTTTACCTTTCTATGGGTATCTATATTTTCTCAGGGCACTCCAAATTTCATTTTTATGACACATTTGTTTTGTTCATTTTTATGCTTATATATCAATATAGGATATCATATTTTTAGTATTGGAAAACATTTCTGCTGTTCTCAAGATGTGTGTTATTGGTCTTTAATATAGAAAGGAAAACCATGGCAAATTTTGTGATTTTACATTGAAGAATCCTAAAAAAGGTTAAAGATATAGCTTGGACAATAAAATGAATTTATGTCAAAAAAACACTTTAAAATAATGCAAAGAAAAAATGCAAAGACACATAATGTAATATATTTTCTAGGAAAAGAATGAAGCTGTGCTTGAAAAGATTTGAAGAGGAAAGAGGTTTAACTACCTGGCTTCATAATGTACCCTCCTTCCAAAAGAGAAGTTACCTTGAACATTAGAAAAATCAGAAGTTTCTACCACTTTGAAATGTGCATATTTAGTGTTTTACTTCTTGTATAATTTATAATGATTGATAAATGCAAACCCTACATGAACATATAGCCTGTGATTCTTATATATAAGTGAGATTTGCAAAAATCCACTATCAAATTTCTTGTTTCGAGTAGCACTTGGAAGTTGCTATGTTTTTTATTGGCATGCTATTTATACAGATTGTTTTCACTTGATCCAATTCAGTATTGGAAATAGTGGTAAACCAAACCAGAAACGCAAATAGACAATTTATTTTTGAGATCTTCATGCAAAAACATTAGCTAAACTTTCATTCAAATCTAAATGAAAGTTCTGCTTGTATTCTATTGTGTGTCTAAATTATTAGGGATAATTTAGTAAGCATACCCCAGCCTGATTGTGAGTGGCTCATTCACAGGGCACACTCACCCCTGTGTCTGCAGCTTTTTAAGTTTTGGTCACTCTAGCTACAAATATACAAAACACCTGGGACAATGAGAAAGCAATCAGTGAGTACGATCAATGGAAATACATACCAGTAATTCATATGTGTCTTTCATGTCAACAAAACATAGCAGTGTTTGTACTGATCAAGTGGATTTGACTTAATATCCATAATATCTTTTAACCATTAACAGTAGCAACTGTATGTCATGAATATTTTTCAACCTGGGATCACTTCTTCTCAAGCAACATTTGTACTACTGGCTTTGACTGGAAATAGACAAAGGTATATATTCTACTTCTGTCCCAATTTCAGTGCTGAGTCTATTCATGAAGTATCTCAGTTTGTGAACAACATGTCTCTGAATTCTGAACAATTTTTGATCAACACAAACTGTCAAAATCACTTCTTGAGACAATATCCGGCTGTACTATAGAATTTTAGAAATAGAACAAAGCTGTCATATAGTTTACAGGAGCAGTCATTCTCATAAGTCTTTAGAAAAGGAATCTAAATCACAAATTAAGAAAGTCACTAATCGTCTTAGAGTCAATGGTCTGAAACTCCAAACGTGCTTGTCTGATACAGTTTGTGCTCTTAGCCACTAATTTAAGACCTTTTGTCAAATTCTGATTCTGAAAGCAGACACATCTATCAAGTGAGAACAATGTCCAAATTTTCAATTTAAGGGATGGTAAAACTACTGAGTCATCAATGAACTGACTTGCGGGGTTACTGATGAACTGTTCTGTCCTATGTAGATAGCTCCAGACCTATCTGGCTTGTAAAATAACAGCCTCTGAGTCTGGGGAAACAGCTGCACTGGCTGCTCAGGAGATGAGAACTACTCTACTTTGTTTAAAATATTCAAATTCTGGATGTTCCTGGAGAACATACTATTAAGTGAAATAAATCAGACACTTATTAGTACACATCGAATTGTTTCTCTGATATGAGAAACCATAAGTGTAAATAAGGACAAAGGGGTAGAATAGTTATTGTATTTAAAAGAGAGAACTAGATAGGGAAAAGGGGGATAAAGAAGAAGGTTAAAAGAAAAGTAAGATGAAAGGG
>PVJO010028653.1:0-17859 GCA_004026905.1 Hystrix cristata
TCAGGGTCAGAGGATGGCCGTGGAATACCCCGAGCCCCTCCCTTCTCCGAGGGATGCTGGGTTAAATTAGCAAGTCATGCCAGAGCTGCACAGGATGGCCTGGGCAATCCTGTGTCTCCTCTGCTCTTCTTGTAGCCTCAAGTGTGGCTGTTGGGGTGGCTGGCTGAGCTTCCCTCAAGGCAGAGGGGTCCCACAGATGCCGAGGGGTCCACAGGGCCCAGGCCCTGGTCATCTCTGTGCACTCCCACCAGGAGATTCCACAGGCAGAGAGGCGGCTGCAGGTGTAGAAGGGTGGGCCGGGACCCTCCTCCTGCCACAAGTGGCCGTGGCCTTGGGACAGTGCTCCACCTCTGTGCACTTGGCGTCCTACTCTAACCTTGCTGTACCGGATCGTGGCCGACACTGCACAGCAGGGGGGTTAGCATCCAGCTTGCCTGAGGCCACTCAACAGCCTGCTTAAGAAAGGTAAATATTTTCTTCGCCCATTTAAGAGTACTTTCGGGCTGAGGATTTAGCTCAGTGGTTAGAGTGCGTGAATACTTTCCAGGAAAAATACCCCTAGTTTAGAAATACCTTATAACTGGGCACCCAAAGTTCTCAATCCTTTAGGAGGTGCTGCTAATTTTCCGGACACCTTGGGGCTCAGTTTCCTCATCTGCAAAATGGAAATGGTGGCGCCTCTGCCTCCTGCCCACAGCTGCCAGGAGGCCATCCTGGAACTCCACTCATCAGTGTGTCTCCCACCCAACAATTCTGTAACACTTTCTCCTGGCTATGGCCTGAGTGTGCTTCCTAAAGTAGGAATGAAACCATTTGAGCTGGGCGTGGTGGCGCACACCTGTAATCCCAGCACTGGGGAGGGCTGAGGCAGGATTGCCCCAAGAGTGAGGCCAGCCCAGGCAACTGAGTTCAAGGCCAGCCTGAACTGCATAGCCAGGCCCTGTCTCAAAAACAAACAAGCAAAAATAAAAATTAAAAATTAAAACAGAAGGAGGAATTAAACCAGTCAGTACACTGTCTAGACCTGCTGTCACCAGGTGGCAGCCCCAGCTGGCAGGCAGCTCTGTTTGTCTGCCCCAGGGTTTGCAGAACATCCTAGCTGCACTATGCTTGTGTGGTTCCCTTCATGTAGAATGCCCAGAAAGGGACATCTACACAGGAAGCAGAGAGCTGGTTGGGTTGGAGTCAGGGTTAGGGGGTGATGGGGAGAGAGCTGACAGCAAAGGGGCTGGGGCTTGGTTGTGAGGTGATAGAAATGGACTAAAATGGACTGTGGGTGATGGCTGTGTGACTCTGTGACAATGCTTAAAGCCACCACACTGTCCTCTCTCTTGGGCGAACTATGCGGCGTGTGAGTGATTTATCAGGAAAGCTGATGGACACTAAAAGGAATCCAGGTGGTAGGTCAGGCAGAAAGAAAGCATTGACCTCAGTGCAGCAGACTTCTGCAGGCTACTGGGAAGGGCCTGGCATCCATCCTGGGGCAACCGAGGGACCCTTGGGCCAAAGATGGCAAGGACCCCTGGCACCGCACCATGGGCACTGCGTCTCCCTGTCCAGGACTGAATGGGGACAGACCAGACCAGCCCCCTGGGAACCCAGGAGATGTTGAGATGTCTCTCTGGGCTCTCACGACCCAGAGTCCTGACCTGTGGGGAATTCTCAATGCCCCCCACCCATGGAGGGACCGACACCCACCTGGGGCAGCAGGGAAGGGGCTCCCTGTGGTGCGGGGCAGGGTGGGGCCTGCTCAGGAGGGGCCTCAGCCAGACACGGCACAGAGACTGCAGCAGGGTGCGTGGGAGCCTCTGGTGTGCTGGAGGCCAGGGGTGCTGCAGGCCACCCTTCCTCGGGCCCTCACCGGCCCTGCGTGCTGAGCACCTCGGTCCCTTTCCACGTGTGCGGTGGGCAGAGTGGAATTAGAGGCGCTGCATTATGGGACTGCTACCTCCCCGTCCCCGGCCACAGGCGGGTGGTCCTGGTGGCTGGGCACCTGCTGAGCCAGCGGTGGGAGATGCCCCAGGACCTATGTGCCCAGCTGTGCCCGCTGACACCCCTCAGGCTGTCCCCAAGCACCGTGCAGGCTGCATGCCTGATGGTGGAGGCAAGGCCTCCACACATCTCCCAGTCCAGGCTGACCCCAATGGGTGGAGAGCAGCCTGCAGACCAGGACTCAGGATGCCCTGCAAAGGGGGCCAGATGTCAAGAACCCCAGGCAGATGGGGTCCCCTGAGGCTGCCAGGGCAAGGGCAGGAGACCCAAGGGTGGAGAGTGCCTGCACCTGGTGCTGCAAGGTCCCAACAGAGATGACTCCGCTGCATCGGGGTGGGAGGTTGGTGGTGTGCACTGAGCAGCAGGCGGGGGCCCTGCAGAAGCGCCCAGCAAATCCTCAAGGTATCAGTCTTCGCTCCTGCCTCTGCCGAGTATGAGAGACCCAGCTGGGCTCCCAGCGCAGGGGGTTCTAGTCTGGCTCTGGGTGGCAACGGGGCTGGAACTCTGTCCCTGGGGCAATGTGTGACGCTAAAACAAACCTGATCCCACTGGTCCATTAGCAATGTCCTTTGTGTCCCCATAGTGAGAAAGACACCTCCATCAAGCCACGGAAGGGCCAGGAGAAGATGAGGACCCAGGAGGAGGGAGGACGGGGCTGAGGACTCTGGAGTGGCAAGACCCAGCAAGGGCTGTCCGCATGTGTGCTGAGGAACGCCCTGGAAGCCTACTCGCTGCTGTTTCTGGCTGTGCGTGCCTGTGTGTGGGTTACACTCAGCCCTACTTCCCTTGGCATAATTCTTGGGCTTCCCAAGTATTCTGTCCCCAGCAGCAATCACCCTCAGGATGAGAAATAGGCCCTCGAGTGCAGCTTTTCCTGACCACCGAGTGCCTGGCGCCATCATGACAGAGCCCTGTGAATGGCGCCTGTCCTGTCCCGAATTGTCCCGCCTCTGGATGATGTCACAGCCACTCGGGTAGGAAGCCCGGCCACCTGCTGCACATGCTTGATTAGGAGTCTTTCTGCCCCCCACTGTCTTCCTGCGCTCAATCGTGCGCCCCAAGTGCCTGCCTAGGGGTGCGTCCTCATTGGTTCGCTCCAATTCTTATTATTTTAAGGCTGGGATATAAATCTCACCACGGTTATCTCTTCACTGAGCTGCATAATTGCAGACAAGAATCTATGCTTGAAAGAAACTTGCTTTGACAGATTAATACGGCTTAACTTTGCCAACGATGATATAAAAATTAGCCCTTTCGCAGCAGTTCCGTGCTCCAGAGCTTTCTGGAAATGGTGGGTAATTAATCCCCCATTCCAAGAGCAGGCTTTGGGGAGCCCGGCGTCCATCCAAAGGGCAGAGCCCAGGCCGGCCTCTGAGAGCTCACCCGGCCCCCAGGAGGAGCAGATTCCGCCACAGTGGTCTCTTTCAGGTGGCGCCTGCCTGTGGCCAGGCTGTGCGGGCAGAGATGGGGCCTATGCCCTCTGAGCCCTGCTGGTGCCCGGCAGAGTCCCAGCTGGCAGAGGGGATTTCTGAGTGCTTCCTGATGCAACTTGAGTGCCTGGCACAGAGCCTGGCACACACAGCGCCGGTGCGTATTGGCTGGATAGAAACCCCGTAAAATAGGAACTGTGGTTCTTCCTGTTTCACATGGGAAGAAACTGAGGAGAGCGATGGGTGGGTTCAGGTGTCCCCAGGGTGCGGTCCCTGGTTGGGAGACGCTCACAGCTGACAGAAGCACAGATGCCCAGTGAAGACTTCTCAGTGGAGTGGATATGTGGGCGGGGCTTTCAGGTCTCAGTAGAAGTTTGCCAGAGAGAAAGGGCATGTGCATTCTAGGCCTCTGGGAGAGAAGAGAAGGGGGAGCTGCGCACAGAGGAAGATCTGCTTCTCTCTCGTCCCTGCGCTCTCTGCTGGAGACGCAATAACCTCGGCCCTGCATTACCTCATCTCATCCTCACCACAGCGCTGCCTTTCCAACAGTGGCTTGGGGCAGTGGTGGGCCTGGTCCAGGTCCACGGTCAGTTGGGCGCTGGGCCTGCAGCTCTGTAGAGCTCCAGACTGGGCCCTGAGCGCCCCCGCTGGTCACCGGGTGTCACCTCTGGCGTGGGCCAGGGCCGGCCGGGGCCTGTTGCACTGTCTCCATCGTCACCAATAGGCGCCCCTGGACCCCCAGGCGGCCACACAGGGCTCAGGAGACCCTCCCCCAGACAGCCAAGGGGCTCAGGCGCCACATCCACACAGAGGGGCACCGTGAGCGGCACCGGCTCCGGAACTGTGACGCACGGCTGCCACACGCGACCATGCGATGGGACCCGGCCTCGGATGGCAAACGCCACCCTCTGCTGCTCATTCCCATGGGCACTGTGTCGTCCAGGCCCCCAACGCTGGGCAGTGGGAGGGCGCAGATGTTCCAGAAGCAGGTTTGAAAGGGGCCTGCCTGTCCCCATCTGCCCTTCTGCTTCTGTGCTAGCACAGGGGACACATCTGTCCACACAGGTCCCCAGAGGACGAGGTTGCGCAGAGCAGACGCTGGCTCCCGGCAGTGACCCCAGACATGGCGGCTGCCCACTGGGCCCTGCAGACCCGGGCCCTTTAGTGAAATAGTTTGTAGCCGCAGCTGGCCGCCCACGTCCCTCTCCGTGTCCCTCTCCGTGTCCCTCTCCGTGTCCCTCTCCGTGTCCCTCTCCGTGCCCTGCAGAAACAGGTAGCTTGGGATGCTCGGGCACTCACAGGCTGGCAGCTGGTCGGCTTCCCGTTCATGTCGCTGCTGGGCGGCCTCAGGAAGTCCCAGTCGCGGCCCTTGTTGTAGGTGATGAGCGTCATCACCTTCCCGTCAACCTTCTGATTCGCCAGGAAGACCCCTTTCACCCCTCTGACCTGGGACAGAGCACAGAAGGACCATGAACAGCTCCCTGGGGCTCTCTGGTGACCTCCCAGGCCTCCGCACACGCGGTTTTCGTGACACTGGGCCGCCATCAGGACCTCTGGCCACGGATGGCGGGACAGCCCTGGTCCCCTGACCTGTCCGTGCCTCAGGGCCACCCCATGCTCACCCCAGAGCTCGCCGGGGACCCACAGGCATGGCTTCCGGGCCTGCCCTGGGGACGCACTCTGCTCAGTCCTCTGAGGATGGGGAGAGGTTCTGTGCTGACCAGAGTGGCTTTGTCTCCCCTCTGCTGCTCCTTTCTCCAGGGTTCTATTAGGCCCACGGAGGTGACCCACGTGCGTCCAGGACACTTGCAAGGATGGGCAGTTTCATCCGGGAAACCCTGATGGTCCCAAGATGAGCTCCTTTGCAAGCCTGCACGGACGACTTGGTGAGACCAGCTCGTGTGGGGGACGAGGCACAAGAAGCCCCATCCCCACACCCTGGAGGGCAGATGCCACCTCTGCCCCTCTGTACACCACAAGCTGTTGTTTCTCAAAAGTGCTTCAGGAAACGGAGGAACAGGGTTTCCGTGACTTAGGCAGAGTCCCCTAGCCAGAGGTCATTATTACACCGACAGAATTAACAGTCACTAGTGTCTTCTGTGTGCAGGCAGCAAGCTTGATGTGTGTCATCTTGTATGTGTCTCACAACTGCAGGAGGCCAGTGCATTTCCTGTGTTCTCTGTGCAGCTCCGCAAATGTGGGGTTCATGGGTAGCACACAATCAGTGGTGCCAGCATAGATAGGCAGGTGAACAGAAGATGAATGGATGATGGATGGATGGATGAAAAGATAGGTCAGTGAATGGATAGATGGAGGACAGATGGACGATGGATGGAGGGATGGTCAGACAGATGAATGGACAGATGAGTGGAGAGATGGACATATGAGTGGGTGCATGGACTGACAGATGTATGGATGAATAGGCGAATGAATGGGCAGAAGACAGATGGACAGGTGGATGGATAGGTGAATGGGTGGAAGGGTAGATGGATGGATGGATGGTATATTCGTTTCCTGTTGCTGCTTTTCAGATCATCATAGACTCAGTGGTTTTAAACATCACATGTGTATCGTTTCATAGTTTTGGAGGTCAGCAGGCTGACACAGGTCTTTGATCTGCTACAAGGGGGTAGTGCGCTCTTCTCTGAAGGCTCCCTTCCCTGATTCATCCCTCAGGCTGCGGTGCTATCTGTGCTGGAGCTCGGCTTAGGAAGGGCACTCCAGGGTGTCACAGTCCGGTCCCCTGCCCCGAGCAGCCCTGGCTCCCTTCCCTGATTCATCCCTGTGACACAAGCTCTTCCTCTAACCTGTCCTGGTGATCCCATCTCTATTTTGTGGCTTCTGCTGTGGCCCCCGGGGAGGAATCACATGCCCAGTTACCCCAAGGAGGCTTCTTGTGACCAAGTGTTCTGACATGCGATCTTTTGGAGGTGTCCCCAGAGTATGACCGGCCACACCCCGTGCTGCTCTTGCTTTAGCCTGCCTTCCTGACAGTCATCTCCCCACTGTGCCTCCTGGCAGCCAGGGCGGCCTGCTGCCTCCCAAGGACAAGCCTGGTCCTTCTAACAGTTCTTCCCTGTGCCTCCCCTGGCCCACTTTACGACAGACTCTAGGCCATGCTGGCCACACTCTTCCTCAGCCTCCTCAGGTGGATCTCCAGGTTCCCTGAGGGCAAACTCTGCTCTCCATATAACTGCGAGACATTTGTCTGCTCCTTTCTGGCAAGGACCCCTCCTTTCCCAGCGGGACCCTCCCTGCTCCTTCTGTGCCCCACCAATGCTGCCTTTCAGGCCCATTTTTCTAACAATCTGTCCACGGCAATCTGAGGTTTTTCTATTCTCGCCTCAAAACTCTTCCAGCCCCTGCCAATTTCAAAGTCAACTGCACCTGCACAGACATTTGTTAGAGCAGCACCTTCCTGTCAATGCCACATCCACAGCTGCTGAAACGATCACCAGGAACTCAGGGCACAAACAACATTGCTTTTGTGGTCCTGCGGCTGTGCAGGAGCCCAGCACATTCGTACAGCTAAGACCACAGTGTCACAGGCCGGTCCCTCTGGAGGCTCCGGGGAGGGTCCCTGCCTCAACTTCCCTGTCCACACCTCCTGGATCTTCTCTGCCGCCTCCTTCCACTCCCCAGATCCTTCGAGAGAACACTGTGCCAGAACATCTCCGCTTCCCCGATAAAGCTGAGTCTCCCTTGGGTGTGTCCCCCACTCCCAGTGGACCCTGGCAGCCCTGGACTGTGGCCCCAGAGGACTCACGGCCTCCTCTGCATCTGTCTCCTGTCACACCCTGGCCGTGGGACTCGGGCCATCTGGGGAAGTCAAGATGACCCCAGCTGAGTCTGTTCCTTCGTTCCACGTGCACAGACCCCGTGGGGTCACTTGGCAGCGCGGGGGTGAGGATGGGGACGTTTCTTTTGGGGGCCGCCGTCCAGACCTGGTTCATGGCTGCTCCCAGCCGCGGCCAGGGCTGCTCGGGGCAGGGGACCGGACTGTGACACCCTGGAGTGCCCTTCCTAAGCCGAGCTCCAGCACAGATAGCACCGCACTCTGAGGTGTCCTTCCAGCGGGGACGTCACAGCCAGCCTGCCAGGCAACATCTGGCACAAAACATCTTTCCTGACACCCACAGGGAGCGTGGTCTCCATGACTGTCACAGAGCTGGCCACATGCCGCTGCCAGGCCAGCCCTTCCCTGGGATTATCCCTATTAATCATCCCTAATTCCGGGGAAGGCAAGCGCCAGGAAAACACTCAGGCTGCAGGGGCTGGCCCATGTGTCTCAGTGAGGCCACCGAGTGTCACTGCAGCCCCAGGAGGCCGCCGCTGCACAGAGAGGTCGATGACCACCAGAGGCCACACAGCAAGCACCCAGAGCTCAGGGATGAGCCCGGCAGGCGAGGTCACCACCACCATGACCTTATTCAGGGGAGCTCAGAGAGGCGAAGTCCCAAGCGAGGACACCCAGTCGGTGGGTGGTCTGTGCACAGTCGCCCCCTTCTACCCCCCACTTGCTGTCGCTGGTGGCCTCCGTGCCCGGATCTGTGTTTCCGTGCCCTGCGCCATCCCTCTCCTCGCCTGGCCGACCTCTGCTCAGCTGCAGCTCAGCTTTCCAGTGGCCTCCGGGCAGCCCTCGCTGACTCCCACCCAGGATGTGTCCCCCGGGCGCCCCACACGGAATCAGGGCCGCTGCTGGAGCGCGTCTCCCTGCTCCACGGAGGAGAGGGGGCCTGTGTGTGTGGACAGCCTGTAGGACAGCACTTTTGGTGGGGTGGGGCGTGGTTGTGGCAGGACCAGGGATGGCTGCCTACAAGCAGCACATGCCAGCAGCCGCCAGGCCAGGGAGCCTCCTGCACCTCAGCCAGGGTGGCTACGTTCATCACTTCCTGGGCACAGTGGCTTCCCCGATGATGCCAAAGTCTTTCCCTCCCTGGGAGGTCACCGCCCATGAAACCTGTTATTCCAAGGGCCACCGAAAGGACGCCTTCGCCAGGCCAAGAGGAAGGTGATGTCCTGTTCTGTTAGGCCCCGTGGGGTCCCCACTGGCATAAGGGAGAACACGGGGTGAGTGCCCGAGAGGGAGCAGAGAGGACATGGCTGAGTCAGAAGGATGGATCCGGGTACTCTGGTTCCCCTCTCTGGGTTGGCCTGGGGGGGTCTTCTGCCCACTCCGAGGCTCAGTTTCCCCAGATGTACATGAGTTATAGGCGCTGAAGGAAAGAGGAGCTGGGGACAGAGAGAGGCAAGCGGGGAGCGTGCCCGAGGCCCACCTCGAGGATGTCAATGACCACACTCTCCTCGGCCTGCCGTGAGCTGCGTACGTCCTCCAGCACCAGTGCGTAGCGCACACCGCGTGGGTCCGACTGGTACAGGTTGTAGGTGTCTGTCTGGTACCACTCCTGCACCGCCACGAACACCTGGTTCTCGTCCGTGCTGATCACCTGCAGGTCCTGGGAATAGGGGGCAGCGTGGGGGATGGCTGATGGTGCGGGGCGCCCCTGCTCTCAGATTGAATTTGCACCCGGACTCCCTACATTCGCTCTGCCATCTTGGACAGGGAGTGTCGCCTCCCTGAGCCTCCCTGTGCCACCTCTAGCACAGGGTGGTGTTCGTACACTGCACACCAGGTTCAAGGAGATGGCCCTGCTCCGGGCAGTCTGTCCTCTGTCCCCGCTGTGGGGCGGGAGCCCCTCCCAGCCCCCAAACAGTCAGGGTTGTCCCCCACCCCAGGGCCCCCTGAGCCTCCCGCTGGTCGGGTCCTCCCTTCCTGTTTATCAAGCACCCACCATGGGCCAGGCACCATCCTGGGCATGGGGTGCAGAGCAACACTAGCCCATCCCTGGGAGCACGCAGCTGCAGGGAGGAGCTGGCTCTCTAAGGTTAGTCCCTCAGGCTTCCCATCCCGGACATCCAGGCGCGCTGATCCACAAGCTGCCACCTTCATCACACCCAGCCCTGACCCCGCTGGTCAGGGAGGGCTTCCCTGAGGACGCGAGCTTCCAAGGTGTAAGTGTGGAAAAGGAGCAGCCCGGGGACGGTTCCCACCCTCAGTTTCCCCTTCTGGGAACAAGTGGGTGAGGCAGCACTTGCCTGGGCTCAGCACAGTGGTCTCAACTTTCAGTTCCAGATTTTAGAACTCAGAAAAAAATCAAATTGAAAAGAAGGCCAGGCAAACTGGTCTCCTGTCCTCTCTCTCCCAGCTGGCGCCGAAGGCCACCAGGGCCCAGGGAAGGGGCCTGGACGCCCTTGCAGTCACTGTTGCTTCCCTCCATCACTCCGAGCCCTCTACTGCCCTTCTCACCATCTGAGGCACAGAACGGGGTGCAGGCCACCTGCCTGGCACCCTGCAGGGCGGATGGGGCAAGGGCGGGCTGATGTTTGCGTAAAGCAGAGCTGGGCCTGTGCTGCGGCTGGAGCAGGGGCTGGGGGCTGAGTGTGGCGTCCTGTGTGTCCCGCCTGGCTGGCCCCATGCTGTGCAGTCCCAAGGAGCTTTTCGGGAAAGGAATGGGACACTGAGGAGCACCAACCTAGCACCCCACAAACAGGCTACCCGAGTTAGGGCAGGAGGACTGGGGGTGTAGAGAGGGTGCAGGGCCTGGGGGTCCCCATCTGTGAGACAGCAGAGTGGAGCAGTGGGAGTCGCTGCTCCTGTCTGCTACTTCCCCTCCCCATTCTAACACAGCCAAGGGCCTACCACGCTGTCCTGGGTCTCAGCCCTGAGCCAGCTCCAGCAGGGACAGCGAGCAGTGAGGACAGGAGGTGATGCCAGAGCAGCTCAGCGAGGTCTCACGTGCCCGGTGCAGGCCAGTGCACTGCGTTTGGCTCACCTTTGCCCAGACTGTGCCTGGCGGACGCTTGCACGGCCCGGGCACTACACCAGGCACACGCACCTGTGACCCGGGACGTGGTGTCTACGGGCACTAGGGGCTCTGCAGCGCCGCTGCTGAGAGACCTGACATTAACATTTAAGACTTAAATGTTTGGGCCTTTTGCTAAGCGTGATTCATACTCTTTACCCCAGCAGGTTCGTGGCCGGCTCATTTGCATTATACCGTGAGCATTTTCCTCTGCCATGAAAATTATGTATTGGCGCTGCTTGTAATGGCTGCGTGATGTGCGGTTCGTGGACCACCGCGTGTCACAGAATTGCTCCCCTCCAGGGAGGCTGCAACCTGTCCCCCGTTCCTGCGAGATGGTCACAAACGCTCCCAGACAGAAACCCCTGCCCCCTGCTTGCTTCTCCCACATGCACCCTAAGAAGGGAGCCTGCCGTATTGGAGACAAGGGACATTTTAAATGCGCTGATGCCTGCTGTTAAGTTGCTACCTGAAAGTTGTTACTCATTCTTCCCCGCCAGCAGGGTTAGGCTGCTCCTCTCCTTTATGTCTCTCATAACTGAGATGTACTCTTTAAAATTCTTTCTGGTCAGAGCCAGGCATGATGGCGCACATCTCTAATCCCAGCACTCTGGGAAGCCGAGGCAGGAGAGCCTCAAGTTTGAGCCCATCTTGGGCAACTTAGTGGTTTAGGGACCCTGTCTCAAAATTTAGAAAGGGCGGGGGGGGTCTAGCTCAGTGTGAAGGCCCTGGGTTCAATCTCCCGTACTGCAAATAAATAGACAAATAAGCAAATAAACAAACAAATAAAATCTTTGCTGATCAAACAGTTATAAAAACTACATAATTTTTTTCATAAATTGCACTTACTATCCTCATTTTTTTCCTTTTTTTTAAGAAAAGGAGTAAAACGTTTCTTGACTTTTCCCTGGGGCAGGCAGGGTGGCTTTCTACACCTCCCCATATGCAGCTGCTTTTGAACATCTTCACCCTTAAATATCCGGCTCCCAAAGCGGGAAATGAAATAAAAGGGGGGACAGGCTGTGGCCCCTCAAGCCCCCGGGGTCCCCTTCAGATGGCCGCGGCTGCACTGATCAGAGCACAGGGACAGTCACCTTGGGGACAGGGTCCTCATGCCCGCCCCAGCTGTGCTAGCTGTGCGAACTGCAGCAGGAAACCAAGACTTTCTCCTGCCACAGGGCAAGGAAGGGACAGACGGCTGCTCCAGGCTGAGAGCCGGACTCCTCCAATCTGCTTTACCACCCTCTGCGCCCTTCTGGAAGCGGCGGCCGGGCCTCAGGACAGCAGGCGCTGCACAGGAGGGGTGCTCGCTCCCGGGCTCCCCGAGCTGCCATCTTCCCGGCCTCACGCCCTCTGACCTTCCTACGTGGTACACATTTGACTTTTACTTTGGGGAAATTCATTGGGAATACAGGCATATTTTACTTCAAAGCAAAAATGCACTTTTTCCTCATGAATGCTTTTCATATGATTCATAGTTATTTGGATTTTTCTCTTCCTTTGTTTATAGCCTTGGATAATTTTTTTCTCTGTTAGGGAAGTTGAGTTTTTTTAATTTTTAAAAAAATATCATTGCGAGTGAACAATTCCAGCAAAGGGTCTGGGCGCACAATAAACCTGCTCACTCTTTGTAGCAGTTGCAGGCAGGTAAATTAGTATAGCAGGCGGTGTGGTTTACATGGTTTGCTGCAGCCGGAAACAGGAAAACACGATAAACACACAGCCTGGCAAAGCCCTGTCCAAGCGGGTCCCTCCAACTTTCAGAAAACAATGGAGCCCCAGAAGATCCATGTCCCTTGTAGGACGTCAGCACAAGCAGCAACGTCTGCAGGGTGCCCATGGCCGCCCTGCCCCAAGGGTGAGAATCTAGAGCAGCTCGGGCTCCTAACCGCCCGCCTCGGCTGGCCGCGGGGTCCCCTCTGCGGCTGGACCCTTCTAGAGCCTCTCCACAACGCGGGCCGTGAGCACCACTGGGGCGCCTGCTTAGACCTCAGCGACCTGAAAGTCCTACAGGCGGATGGTGGCCAAGGCTGGGAGGGTGAGAGCGAGGTTTGAGGGGCAAGCTCCCTGCCGCACAATCATTCAGTTTTCCAGATGAGACTGCAGCAATTAAAAAGCAAAAAAAGGCCAAAGGGAAAAAGAGACGGGTAGTTTGTGGGGAACAAATAGGCAAGAGTTACAAATTCACCATAAAACAACCAAATCTATTAGGAAATTCAATTAGCCCGTGCTGCAAGTGGAGATGGAAACGTGGGCGCAGGCAGCTCCCAGGCTGGCAGCATCTCGGTGTCCCCTGGGGTCTGGGGATGGCAGCCTGACTCAAGGTCACATGGTCGTGACCCCAGCCACTGCTCCTCAGAACCCCCAGGGGACCAGTCTGACTGCCAGAGGGGACCAGGGAGGGCCAGGGAGGGCCAGGGAGGGCCAGGGAGGACCGGGGGACCAGGGAGGACTAGGAAGGATGAGGGGGGCCGGGGGGAGCAGGGGTGGGTCTGTTCCTTCCAGGGAAATCCTCCAGCACTGAGGACATCCCTCATCTCCCCAACAGCAGGACCATGGTGTCTGTCTCCAGCCCAGCCACCTCCCAGCCCGCTCCTGGCTCGGATCTGGTGCCTGTGAGCCTCCTTCCTTGCAGGATGGGCACAGACGGTCTGAGGCCAACTCTGCATGGGGCCTGGGGACCTGGTCTCATCTCTACCTAGCTGTGTGAGTGCCGCCAGGCCACTCAGCCTCTCTGAACCTGTGTAACCTGGAAAAACACAGGAGCAGAGTGGGGACAAGGAGCTGGCTCCAGGGCAGGGCTCTTCTCTGCCAACCATGTGGGGAAGGAAGCGGCTTTTGAGTGGCTGCTGTGCCGGCTCTGTGCCAGGCAGCTGGAATTCAGAGGTGAACCAAACAGAAACTTTCCCCCCACAGCAGGCCGAGGGCGGGGGTGCTTCCTTCTTTTTCTCAGGAAAGAGAAGGCGGACGGGGGAAAGCAGAGGCCTGGGCCAGCCTGGAGGGTCCAAAGAAGCAGTGTTACCCCTGAGATCTCAGGCGTGTGAGTTGGGGGCAGAGGAACCAGGCCAGGGAGGCCGGGCAGGGCCGTGGATGGGCACAGGGCAAAGCTGAGACTGGAGGGCAGGGCTGGCTGGCACAGAGGTGGGCAGTAGCTGAGGAAATGGGTGGGAAAGAAGAGAGGGAGACTTTGCAGCTACTTTCTGGGACTGGACCCACCTCCTGAGGCAGACATTAGCCCAGGACCAGGACACCCAGGTCTCCAACAATGGGAAAGAAATCCTGGGTAACCTGGCTCGCAGTGTGTCTGGGGCATGCACCCAGGGCCTTCTGCGACCCTTGGTGAGCCCAGCCCTCATCACCATGTCACCGACTGTGCAGATCTGACCCCTGTGGGCTTTGGGCTCCAAGGGCAATAAAAGGTCAAAACTCCACTGCCCAACAGAGGAGCTCGGTCAGGCCGCTCATCAGCAGGCAGCAACTCAGCTCAAAGCCTTAATCCTGCCCAAGACTGAGGTTTAAAGATTCAGCACTGAGGCCCTCGGTGCCGGGAGCTCTTCCTGCTCCCACCTTGTGGGGAGGATCTCATCCTTCCTCTTTCAAATAAACTTCCCACCCTGCTGCCATTCGGTGTCCTGCTCCATCCTTCATCTGGGACGTGGGGAACCTGGACCCAACCCGCCGTGAGGGCAGAGCGGCCACAGGCAGTGTGGTCACGTCCGTCCCAACCTGCAGCCCAGCACGTGCACCCCAAGTCTGCTGCCCGCGAAGTGGGGCAGCCGCAGGGCCGGGCAGGGACGCGCTCACCTTCGGCAGTGCATACTTGGGCAGCTTCATCGGGACGAAATCATTGCGACGATAAGAGACGTAGTATTTGGTTCGGTTTGTTGAGGTTGTCTAGCAGGAGAGGAGACACATTTTTAAAGGCTGACTGCCTTTCCAACCCTGCCCTCCATGCTCCTAGAGGGTGCCGTGATGCCAGGTGCCCAAGGTCCTGGGCGCTCCGGGAAGTCTCCCAGGGTTGGGCAGGCCAGGAAGGCTTCCTGGAAGAGGTGGCACCCTTCGAGCAAGAAGAAGAGCCACACAGCCCGGGGGCCTGGGGCTTTGCCAAGGAGGTGAGGGTGCTGGAGGGGGCCTGGAGGTACTGCCGTCCCTTCTCAGAGCCCTCTGTGACCAGATGAGCTCCGTAGACAGTGCAGGAGAGGTGGAGGCCAGCGTGGCTGGGTCGCCCATCCTGGGGAGGGCACTGGAGAGCCCGGCTGGGTGTTTGTGTGTGAGGGCACCGCCAGGCTCAGGCCTGCGGGGCACCATGAAGACAGCTCGGCCTCTGCTGGGTGCAGCAGAGGAGTGAGGCTGGGATCACGGCCTCCCATGGGGCACGCACACATTTGCCTGGTGAGTGCCAGCGAGGGCACAGTGAGGGCATGGCCAGCCCCAGGCAGCCAGGACGCTCCAGCGTGGCAATATCCTAGGTGTGGGCACTGCCCACTCTGTCTTTTTGCTTCTATTTCCTCTGCTGTAAAATGGGCTCTGCAAAGACCTGGCATCCAGGAGCACCTGTGGGCATCTGCCATGGGAAGGGGGTGGCCTCGGGGCACCTGACATGGCAGCAGCCACCCAGGGCTGCTCTTCCCAGGGTTGTGGGGGGTCCCAGCATCACAGGGGCCACACCCAGGAACGCAAGGACCTGTCCAGGCGGATTAGGGAGGAGGAACTGGACCGGCTCCCCGGGACACCTGGCCTAGGGCGGAGCTGGAGGAGAGGGAATTAGGGCTGAGGCTCCTCCTACCTCAGGTGCAGGAAGAGGAGGAGGAGGGAGGAGGAGGAAGGAAGGGCAGCAAGACCCGAGGTGGGCACAGAGCCCGGCAGAGGAACGGAAAAGCGAGCAGAGGTGGGGGGTGACGAGGTGGGGCTGTGCCCCAGGAGGGCACAGGGCCTGGGATGGCTGTGGGGAGGACTTCCTGGAGGGGCACAGCGCGGTTAGGGTGGGAGGTGTGGGTCCTGGGGGTGGAGACGGGTGGGGCTGGAAGTGGGATGAGGGGCACCCCCGTCTGGCTGTTCTAATGGGGTCTGGGTCTCCTGCCTGCTCCCACCCCTACCTTCAGGGTAGCCCTCGGCACAGGGTTGTGAGTGGTGGCCCGGGGCACAGACCAGAGACAGCTTTGATTGGTCCCAGAGTCACCAGGGGAATCAGACGGGGTGAGCTGGGTTTGGGCTGGGCCCCAGGGGTGGGGAGGTTCCAGGCAGCCAGAAGCTCCTTGGCTGGGTTCTGGTATCTGGGGCTTCCTGGAAAGCCTGAAGCTGCCTTCGATCATGGTGGGCAAGCCTCGACCTGCTAAGTGGCACTTGAAGGTAAAGTAGTCATTTTATTGCCTCTTCCCTGAAGGGCTCCGTTTCCCGAGTGGCTCACAGCCACATCACCGCTGCCAAGCTCACCTTGAGGAAGACGTAATCGTCCTGCACGGTCAGCGAGCCATGGTCAATGGGGCCCGGGAATGGGGCCACAAGCACCTTGTCAGAGCAGTTGTGGATCTGGCAGGTGACATAGCGAAAACCTGCGGAGACAGGGTCGGCCCCATGTGTGGGACAGCGGCATTGTGTCTCGGCCTGGGGAGACCGTGGCAGAGAGCCGAGGGGCCGCCAGGCTGGGCTGCGGCCCTCCAACCCCCGCCCTAGGTTGGTCGTGGGTTTGATGTAAAGGGCCTGGCCCCAGAGTTACACCTGCGGCCTGCTTGGGGGCGCACTGAGGAGGAGCCTGAAGCCCAGGAAGGGGCTGGAGCACGCCGGGGACCAGCCCTCGCCCCAGGAAGGGCCGGTCAGGGTGACAGTGGCACCTCACAGAGCCCTGTCCTCAGGCCCCGCCTCCTGAGGGTGTGGGCAGATGTGTCCCCCGGCGGCTGGCTCTGTGTTCTTGTTCCCCTTTCTCACATTATGGTCCACCAAATAGAACACCCACTTTGTCAGGCCACACTGCTGACTATGCTGGGTGCTGTTTAGGTGGAAGCCGAGCCTCCAGCTCCTCTTCCCAGCTCGCAGGCAGAACAGGACCAGGGAAGGCTGCACGGGGTCCACTGCACGGCACAGGGAGAGTGGGTGGGGCCGGACTCGGGCAGGAGGAGAGGTCTCTAGTCCCTGAGCCGCGCTCGCCTCCACAGCCCCACCTTGGATCCCGCCATGGACCAGGCGCCTTTTGGCCACCCCAGAACGGGACAAGTTGGGGAAGGGGCGCGGGGCAGGACCAGGTGCAAGGGCCGGGCATTGCCGAGTCCCCCTGCCGCACTCCCTCCCCTTCCTTCCAAGCAGCCCTGCATGCCTGCCCCCAGGCCAGGGGAGCTCTGGAGGGGCTTGGCCTGGGTGGGGGAGGGGTCTCAGACTGGGCTCAGATGGTCAGACGGTCAGTCACCCACTCACCTGTCCCTCCTGCACTCGTCTGCCCACTCACCCCTCCTGTCCATCCATTTGACCATCCCTTCCTCTCATATCACCAGGGTCCCACTGTCCCCAGCCCTCTGTGGCCAGACAGATGGACAGACAGAAGCAGGTGGAGGACGCAGCCTCTCGGTGCCACCCACTCCCTTGCTGTGCTAACTGTAGCTGCCTAGGTGAAGGCTCCGAGCAGGCAGAGACGAGGCCACCAGGCCACAGTGGTGAGGATGTCGGGGCCTCTTCTGGCCATCACACAGGGGTCATTTTGCACGCGCAGCATGGGGCAGCCCATGGAACTGGGACCGTTTGCCACCGCTGTGTCCCCCCCACCTCCCCAGGATGGGGCCGAGTGAGCAGCTGGGCCGTCTCGGATGGATTCAGGCCCCTCCCCCTGGCATGGCCCACGGCCACCCGTTACTGTCCAGAGCCCCGCGCTGTCCTCGGGTGACCTGGGACATTTGGATGTGGTGACAGCCCTGCAGTGGGCTTGGAGCAGAGCAGGCCGGAGGCCGTCCATCCCGAGACCACGTGACCTGGGCACCACAACCTCTCTGAGCTCCATTTTCCTGGTTACCAAGACAGAAACCATAATGACACCTGCCAGACTGACAGTCTCCTCTCCCTACTTTACAGTTGTGGAGACTGAGGCACTTGCCCTGGATCTCACCGTGGCCCCACCTGCCACAGTGGGGTCCCACTGCTTCTCCAGCAGTTATGTCTGTAGCTCCCCCCACCCACAGAGTTTTGCAGGGTGGAGGTTCAATCTGTAGGCCTCTAAATTGGACATTCCAGAATTTTCTATGGCTCTAGAGTAACCCATGCCCCCCCCCAGGGCCACAGAGAGCCTTTCCTGACTCACCCACACAGCCCTGCCGCCTGAGGGGAAGCCGGGGCCCCATGCCACCTCAGCAATGGCAGCCTCACAGTGGGGCCTTGTGGGCGGGAGACGTCATGCTCAGGGCCCAGAACAAATCGCCCTCTTAATAGAGTTTTCCACTGGAGCGGAGCTCCTTGACTTCAATTTATCCCCAGCGGGAAACAAGCGCATTTAAAATTATGCCACATCATAACACAGCGAGGTCACCGTGCTGGGCCAGCAATGAGGACAAGAGGTGGACAAGGGCACGGCAGAGCGTGGCAGGGGCCAGGAC